>JAHHFK020003149.1:0-97500 GCA_024533555.2 Aedes koreicus | reverse complement strand
TTCTCTTCTTCGCGTCACATTTCGCGTACGACATGGACCTAGAATGGAACCATGTGGCATCCCCGCCGTAGCCGTGATTGATTTTTGGCCCTGTTCCGTTTCGTACACCAGGACTCTGTTCTGGAAGTAACTTTTCAGCATCCTGCACAAGTAGCTGGGAACACGCATCCTGTGCAGTGCTACGGCGATAGCCTCCCAGCTAGCACTATTGAAAGCGTTTTTCACGTCGATTGTCACTACGGTGCAAAATCGATTTCCTCTCTTCTTCTGTGTGGATGCCTTCTCTGCACTATACACGACTGTCCGGATTGCATCGGCCGTTGAGACACCCTTTCGAAATCCGAATTGCCTCCTCGATAGACTACTCTCGCTCTCCGTGTACTGTGTGAGCCTGTTAAGGATGATCCTTACCAGTAGCTGTCCGAGGATATCCAACAAACATATAGGTCTATACGATACTGGGGCCCCTGGCGGCTTCGCCGGTTTCAGCAGCAAAACCAGCTTCTGGACCTTCCATCTGTCTGGGACATAGCCTTCATCCAAACATTTCTGTAGCACCATCCTGAACATTTCAGGGAACGCCTGTAATGCGGTTTTTAGCACTACATTGGGGATTCTATCCAGGCCAGGGGCTTTCTTCACCTTCAGACCCTTCGCAACTATTACGAGCTCTTCGTTGGAGATCCGTAAGCCACTGGATTCAGCTTCTTCGTCTTCATATGACGTAGGCGGCCATAACGTTGAGTAATGGTGCGGAAAAAGACCTTTCACGATCGTCTTCAACTTTTCCGGACACATTTCAACGGGAGTCGCTGGGCCCTTCAACTTGGCCACCACGATTTGATAGGCGATACTCCATGGGTTGGCATCAGCTTCTCGGCAAAGCTCTTTGACGCAGTTCGGCTTGCTCAGCCTGATCTACCTTTTGAGAGCCACGCGAGCTTCAGGAAAAACGAGTCTCCGTTCTTCCCTGTCGGCAACAGTTCTTGCCCTCTGGACACTTCTCGCTCGGAGGCATGTTGCACGGAGGGTACTGAGTGTTCTGTTCTACCAGTAAGCTGGGTGCCGTCGGTACCTGGGATCCAATTTCCTTGGCATTGATGCGTCTCAAGCCATTACTATCGCTTCTCCCAAGTAACATTGACAAAACTGTCTGGCTCTATTAAGTTTTATTAAAGTTTTATGAAAACCACTAGAAATCAATATGGGTTTATTATGGCACCGAGAGAAGCCAATTGGTTTCATATTTTAGTCGGGTTTTATGAAAACCTACACAGCTTGTTTATAACAATCTTAAAAATTTGTTTTCTCCAATTCCTTTTACTCCTTTCAAAGCTTTTATTTCGACATGCCGTTTTAGGACTCATTCATATTACCTTATTATGGTCAGTTGATAAAGAATTTTAAAACTATTTTGCCTCCAGTAAAAGCTTTAAACGGCAAATTGGTTTTATAGTAGTCATTGCGAAGATAAATTGGCTTTTTGGTAAAACTGTGAATATAAGAAATAATTGAAATGAAGAAAAATAAATCTACCTAATGTTATATGTAATGCAAATGAACTGTTGATCGGAGACCGATTTCAGCATTCTTTTCGATAAACTCATTGAGTTCCATCAATTTTCACGAAATTGTATCAATTTTCACGAAATTTATGATAAATTTTTCGAATATATTTGTTTTAATTTTGTTTTTGTAGTCCTAAACGCGCATAGTTTCCGAGGCGCATTAATTTTCGGCTCTTATCGTACCAATATTTACCATAAAATTAAATGCGCATATGACCCGGAGCATGTAAATACGCTGTAAAAAACTGAATATGTTCTGTATATTTTGCCATCAATAAATTTCCCGCAACACAAAAACTTTTTTCTAAGATGTTTCGAATTGCTAAACAAATCAGAAGAGCAGAGAATCGAACAAAGCAGAACAACAAAAACCAACCACGATATCACATTGAAGTTTGATAGCTGTGCCCATTTGGCCGTAAACTGGTTTTCATGGCAGCCAATAGGTTTTATGAAGGTTCTCAATTGGCCATAAAATCTTTCTCTAGAGAATTTTTAAAATCTTTATGGTCTTAGAAAGGTTTTATTAACTTGTTTTCACAGCCGTCTATACACGGATACAAATTTCGTCCATTTAAATTAAAAATATCGATGTTCAACTTGAAACATAAGAATTATTTAAAGTAAATAGAAAGCATGTTTCGACTGAAAATAACAGTTTTAGAATCAAATCCAAGGCATGTTAATTTCAACAATACATTCATCGGGTATGTCAATTTGAGCGTATACTTCTGTCTTCAGAACGTGAAGCCAAGGCAATGTTTCGACGCTGGCAACATGAGCCAATCGTCACATTTATTGGAAGGTTATTTGCTCGATTCCAGTAGTGAAACTTCTTGAAGCTGGAATCTGTTAGCATTCAAGTCAAATCCAGAATTAAGACAACCAAGATTCATAGATTAAATAAAATAAATTCAGAACGTCAACAGTAAAATCCGAAATTTGTACGTGTATTATTATAATTAATATGTTTAAAATAAACATAATATGATTTTTATTTCAAACATCGATGTCACTTGGTTTAAACATAGAATATGTTTGAAATAAAGCAAGTTTTTGTTTGCGGTCAAAATAAACTAAGTTTATGTTTGGATTTACCTGGAATATGTGTGTTATGATTGTATTTTTTTCTGCGTGTAGAGTGGGCCACTTTGTACAAATTTCGGCCTTAAAGAAGCATAGAGGAGGTGTTGGTAGACAAAACATTTTTGAATTTAGTTTTATCAACAAAGCTGGGAGGAGTGCTATACGGCTGGAATAAAACTAAAATTGTTACATGGGCTGTAATCTCCTCTGCTTCGAGATTTGCACCGCTGTGTGTTCGAGGCGCCTCGATAAAAGCCTCCTTGTCGAAGTCTTGAATCTTTTACTTTCGCTCGCGGGTCCTCGTTCGCCTCGTTACCATATAGGCTCGCCGGCTGACGCTGTAGGTTATCGCTTGGTGATCGCTGTGGAAGTACTTTTCACTGACTCTCCAGTTTATGTCCTCCGTAAGCAAAGGACTTCAGAGCCTGACATCGTCTCTGCGGAACGTTTTCGGGGGGAACCCAATACGGCTCTGCAATGATCGCAACATCACACTTCGTCTCTGTTGTTGACTGCCAGAACAGTTGCTGTGTGGTGTCGCAAAGATTCAGATTAATTTGCGTTATCTGCATCATTGTTGGCCTGCCTTCGCTTTCGGCCCTGTATTTATAGCCTCCCGTCGTATGGTCATTTCCGTCCTCCGGCTTGCACAACTTCGACTGGGTTGCTTCGTGCAGTGCCCGTTTTCGCTGCATTTCCAGCACCGTTTGGACCTGTCTGGACCCTTGCAGTTTTTGAACTGGTAACCAAACTCCATGCACCGGAAACTGCTCTACATTTGCTTGGTGACTCGGGGCGCCAGTCGCAGCGAGCACATCGACCATCCGACTTTGATCTTACCTGTTTCTGCCAGCTTGTTGGCCGCCTCTACTGGCAGTCGGATTGCCGCCGTCTGGGTGCATTCAAACGCTTTCCTTATTCGGATTGTCACCGGTATTTCCAGGTTGCATTGCTCGGTCAATGCATTCCTCAGCTCTTCTCCAGTCGTAATTTCGTCCAGATCATTGACCTCGTCCACTGCTTCCTGTGAAAGAGCTCTCACGGTGGCCTCGCTGCTCAAGGATCTCGCAATTTGCTCCATGCACTCTGAGCTCTTAACCTAAAGATCCTTCTTGAGCTTGAACAGCATCTCTTTTTTCCTCTCCCGGAGGTCGACGGTGTTCTTTCTTCTTCTGTCCTTCTTGTTTTCTTTCTTCTCCTTTCGTTTCTTATTCTTCGCCTGCTGGCTCTCCACAGTACGATATCCGTTCTCTCTCCGATTGCTGGCGCACTCCTGTTCATTCTTCTGTTTTTTTCGGGACTTCCTCTTCTCCTGGTGTGTCCCTGCCCCTTTTCTCTGAGCGAGTATTCCGGTGGCTCTTCGGAGTCTCTAGATGTTCAGCCGTAGCTCTTTTCGTGGCTTCCGCCAAAGACTTCTCGGCTGTTTCCGCTCTCAACTTGAGCGCCTTATGCTCACGTTCCGCAACTGAAACGGCAGACCTGATGCTCGTCACCAGTTGCTTAATCTTAAGGTGCACGTTGTGTTTGTCTTTGACAAACTCGTAGAGCTCGTTCACTTTTCGCCTCATCTCGACTTCGCTCGACTCTTAGGCAGGGCTGCTGCATGATGTCGGTATGAGCACTCGCTGATTCAGAAACGCTAACTCCCGCTGGCTTCTTTGGGGCTCGCTCCGTATTGTACTCGTTCTCGCAGTGGTTTCCAGCGGTGGAACTGGTGATCACCCAACAAACATCGGTGTCGATTAACCGCTTGTTCAAACAAATTTGGAGAAGTTATTCAGCTTTCTAGAAGAAAAAACTGAACAACTTCTCCAAATTTGTTTGAACAAGCGGTTATTCGACACTAATGTTTGTTGGGCATGGCATCATTCCATTTCTTCGGAACGCGTCTGCGTTCTCTCCAACTACGTCGTGTCATATCCATTCAACATGAACTTTCGATAATCAAAAGAGTAGTCAAAAACATACACGCCACTGTAACAGCAAACGAACCGAATTCTCCAATCATTCGTAAAAATGCACATTATGCAATTACAGTCATATATAGCCTTGTTAACCAAATAAGTCATTTACCTTCTCAGTCATTCAAAACAGCGAACCCGAGTGCGCGAATCATGCGCGAATTACACCGTCGAACGCGCTAAAAAGCAATGTATGCACATTGACACCATCAACACACAAAAACGTCACGCCAATAAAGGCATCCTATTCTGACTACAGTAATTAAATATAAATCACACCAAATCAATGCAAAAATTGTAAAATGTAGCACGACAACAATTCCATTTATAAACCCCATCAATTTCTTGAATATACACCAGAAACTTTCGACTAACGAATCTCTTCGGATTGCAATCCACTCCTGCCCCACTGGGATGCACAGGTTTGGACACCATTGGAAAAGAAAATCTCCCAAAGGTTCTGCGATCCTCTCTTGCCCCTTCAGGACAAGCAATTAAGGACACCTCATCCACTCTGGATTATGCCATGAGCCTGCAGACATTAGTAAAGGCATAATATGGCAGACCGTGTACAATTGGAAAGTAAAAACGCTAAGTAGAGAAGTCGCGAAATAGTTTTGCAATGTGCAGTGCCCAAGAAGAACTATTGTGTGTTATATCACGAATAAGAAGAAACCCAACGTTTACTCGAGGAGAAAAATTTAATAGTGATTAAAAAACAAGGCAAAAGTACGAGAATAATCAAGACATACATCGAGCTTATAGAAGGACTATCAAAATTTGTACCCGTCAGAAAAAAACCAGAAAAAACGAAAATATGGTAAAAGTGTTCCTGCCTGTCAGTAGAGGTTTTCTGATCCTAACAACAAACAAGGGAATAGTAACACATGAAGATGCGACCCGAAAGAGTATTGGTGGATCAATTGTAGCTATGAGCAAAAGCTATGAAAAACAGTTATTTAACAGTGATTAAAGTTGGATAAAAGTGCGTGTACAATACGTAATGCATCAGAAGCAGATTGTGTTCCTGAACCACGTGACGACCGCCAGCAGACAAATTGAAGATGATGATGATGAACGGAAGCTGTGTTTAGATTGTATCTAGTGAGTAATTGTTGCATCTTTTTTTTTTGAGGTAGTGATTTTTGCTAGTTAATCTAACCCAATAGTACACAAAACTTTGTAAACTTGGGGAAGTCAAATTCAAAAACTGTTATATCAATAAATATCAATGAACATCTAGAATAAAATGAAAATCGCCACGATAGTCACGAGATAAAATTGTGGATAATTTTAGCAATTGTGCTCATTCAACTAAATTTGGTTTTACGAAAAATGCTTGAGAAACGGTGGAGACGTAAAGGGTATGAAATGGGAAGAGCTGCGTGAAATGCAAATATAGCTAATGTATAATATTTTGTCAAAAAAAAAAAAAAATACCACTGTCGACTTTACAAGACGATGTTGGAATTTTAAATACAATTTTAAATCACTTGAAAAAATCTCTTCATAAAAAATTACAGTTAACACTCTTCAAGCTAAGTGGAATTACGCTAACGAGCTATTTAACCAAATTGAACGAACCCTATTAGAAAACGATGAAACTCTATCAGATTCAGAATTAACATTTTTAATGATAGTATTTCGGGCTGCTATTACTGAAATTCTGAGTATTCTTAAACTTATATTAGAACAATTGAATACAAAGCCACAAACCAAAATGGCCTTCGATTACAAAACGGCCACATCTATTGTACAGCCTTATGATGGATAGGCTGCAGGAATTGAAGCCTTTGTAGATTCCGCTAATCTTTTGAAAGATTTGACAGAAGCGAATCAGCGAGCTACAGCAGTAAGGTTCTTAAAGACACGCCTTACCGAAAAAGCCAGAATGGGTTGACAATTGACGACGTTATTAATGACGTCAACACAAGATGTGAAGACAAAACCACGTCGGAAAATATTTTGGCTAAACTGAAGGCCATAAAACAAATGGATACAGTTGAAAATTTTTGTGACGAGGTAGAAAACCTAACCGCAAAATTAAAGGCAGTTTACCTAAGTAGTGGAATACCTGATGCAGTGTCAAAATCGATGTCAATAAAAGCTGGAGTATTAGGTGCGCAACTAAGTTCCCGCTGTTTAGCAATAGATGGCGCCAGTAGTAAGTGCTGGTCGAATGTTGTACATCTCAAGCGTCATAAACCAAGCTCAGACATATGGTAAACAAACCGCTTTGCGAAATCAGTGATTTTGGTTTAGTGTTATATATTTTGGTTGTTTGAAGATGTCTGATTTCGTGCCAAATAATCGTCATTTGCGGGAAGTGTTGATTTTCTTCTTTTATTCGAAGAAAACGGCGGCTAAAGCACATCGAGAGCTCCAAAAAGTTTACGGTGATGCTGCTCTGAGTGAAACAACGTGTCGTGATTGGTTTCGTCGCTTCAAAAACGGTGATTTCAGTGTTGATGATCGTCCGCGTGAAGGAACGCCAAAAAACTTCGAAGACTCTGAATTGGAGGCATTGCTCGATGAGGATCCGTGTCAAACGCAAGAAGAGCTTGGTTCAGGATTAGGAGTTTCCCGCCAAGCCGTTTCTAAGCGATTGCATGCGTTGGGAATGATTCAAAAGCAAGGAACTTGGGTTCCTTACGATTTGAAGCCAAGAGATGTTGAGCGTCGTTTTTTCGTCTGTGAACAACTGCTCCAGCGGCAAAAAAGGAAGAGTTTTCTACATCGCATTATGACGGGTGACAAAAAATGGATTCATTACAGTAACCCAAAACGGAAACATTCATGGGGACTGCCCGGGCATGCTTCAACATCGTCGCCTAGGCCGAATATTCACGCTGCGAAGGTTATGCTGTGTATTTGGTGGGACCAAGTTGGTGTTATTTATTATGAGCTGTTGAAACCAAACGAAACCATTACCGGGAACGGTATCGAACTCAATTGATGCGATTGAGCCGAGCACTGCACGAAAAACGGCCACAATACGAGCACAGACACGAAAAAGTAATTCTTCAGCATGACAACGCTCGACCTCACGTTGCGAAACCCGTGAAAACCTACTTGGAAACGCTGAAATGGGAAGTCCTACCCCACCCGCCATATTCTCCTGATATTGCACCGTCCGATTATTACTTGTTCCGTTCGATGGCACATGGTCTCACTGGTCAGCAATTCCACTCATATGATGACATCTCAAAATGGCTTGATTCTTGGATAGCATCAAAAGACGAACAGTTCTATCGAAATGGTATTCACGTTCTACCAGAAAGATGGGAAAAAGTCGTAGCTAGTGATGGGCAATACTTTGAATAATTCGTTTGTAACCTTTGTTTTCAAAATAAAGTTCCTTTTTCACCAAAAAAAACAGCGAGAACTTAGTTGCGCACTTAATAGATACAACTCGGCTGAGACAAAGATAATTCTTAAAGCAAGTACATTCAAGGACATAAAGAAAGCAACACAGAAAGTATAAGAAAATGCTTCCAGCACATCATTTCAAACTGCACAAATGTTAACTTTCAAAGGGAAAGAAGCAAACAGGCAAACGCAACATAACGGCTACGCTCGTTATAATAATAATAATAGCAACGAATCAAATCGTTTCCATAATAAAAGTCGGAATAATTTCCAACAAAGACCTAATAACTATCAACCCAGCAATGGTTTTTCTCATAATAGGAATAACTATTATCAAAATAGAGGACACGCGGGGGAAGATATCAATCAAATTTTCGACGTCAAATCTATACAACTGATGCAATACAAATGCAGAACGCTGCTATTCCGCGGCATGCATCTCAAGCTGCAGGTCCACATATGTACGCACCTGTACAACCACCATTTATTCATCAGGAGGTGCAGCCACAAAATGTACAAAATTTTAACAACGCCAATAATTTTTAGCTCAACAAATGATGCAGTCAACAGTAATTTAGTAAGTCATATGGCGAGATTTACAAAAACAAATTAAAAAACTCTTCTCTGCCCTGAGGAACAAACATTTTGAAAATAATGTGTCAAAGTTAGTTCCGAGTTCCAAACCTTTCTGAAAACTCTCTAAAATATTAAAAAAAAAACCTCAAAAGCCTATACCAGCGCTCAAGGAAGGTGATAAAATTTTGCTCACAAATGCGGAAAACGCTCAAAAACTCGTTAAGCAGTTTAAGAGCTCCCATAATTTCAGTTTGGGTCTTACAAGTCCTATTGAGGGTCAGGTTTCCAGGGAGTATCTCAATATTTTCTCACAAGAAAATATTTTTGATGATTCTTGGGGAACTGATTTGGATGAAGTAAAAACTATAACTAAAAAATTTCAAAATATGAAAGCACCAGGTGATGATGGAATTTTCTATATCCTCATCAAAAGACTCCCTGAGAGTACTTTGTCTTTCTTGGTAAAACTATTTAACAGATGTTTTCATCTGGCATACTTTCCAGATAAATGGAAAAATGCAAAAGTCGTACCTATCTTGAAGCCAGACAAAAATCCGGCTGAGGCTTCTAGCTACCGACCAATCAGTTTGCTTTCTTCAATAAGTAAGCTTTTTGAAAAAATAATTTTGAATAGAATGATGCTTCACATAAATACAAACTCAATTTTTGCTGATTAACAGTTTGGATTTCGCCATGGGCATTCAACTACGCATCAACATTTGAGAGTTACAAATTTAATTCGTTCAAACAAAGCTGAAGGCTGCTCCACTGGAGTTGCTCTTCTAGATATAGACAAAGCATTCGACAGTGTTTGGCATGAAGGTTTGATTGCGAAACTGAAAAAGTTCAATTTTCCGCTTTATATCATGAAATTAGTTCAAAACTACTTAACTGATAGAACTTTGCAAGTAAATTATCAGAATTCTAAATCTGATCAATTGCCTGTTAGAGCTGGTGTTCCTCAAGGTAGCATTCTTGGGCCAATACTTTATAACATTTTCACTTCAGATCTCCCTGATTTACCTCAGGGCTGTCAAAAATCTTGCTTTGCTGATGACACAGGCATTTCCGCTAAAGGAAAAAGTCTTCGTGTTATATCCAGGAGGCTACAAAAAAGCTTGGACATTTTTACAGATTATTTTCAAAAATGGAAGATTTCTCCTAATGCTTCCAAAACTCAACTTATAATATTCCCACACAAGCCTAGAGTTGCATTTTTGAAACCAAGTAATAGTCATATGGTCACTATCAAGTCACAAATCAAGTAAAATATCTTGGACTGATACTTGATCAAAAATTAACTTTTAAAGATCACATTGAGGGCATTCAAGCCAAATGTAATAAATATATAAAATGTTTATATCCTCTTATAAACAGAAAATCCAAACTTTGTTTGAAGAACAAACTTCTATTATTCAAACAAATTTTTAGACCGACCATGCTTTATGCTGTGCCAATATGGTCTAGTTGTTGTGCTACTAGGAAAAAAAACACTTCAAAGGATTCAGAACAAAGTTCTGAAAATGATTTTGAAGTTGCCACCCTGGTTCAGTACTACTGAATTACATAGAATTTCAAACGTTGAGACTCTAGAAGAAATGTCCAACAAAATAATTCATAATTTTTGACAAAAATCATTGCAATCTTCAATTGCAATGATCAATTCTCTCTATAGATAAGAACTAGTTTTAAGAAATCAATAATTATTCTTACACGCAGGCAAAGAAAAACCCTGTTAAAAATACTGAATAGACAAGGTAAAAATAATATTAACACAATTAGATATAAATGATAGCATATAAGGTTGAAATGTTAATTACTTAGCAGGAGCACCTAGATTAATATATGAATGTAAAATAATGTAAAATTTGGAATAAATAAAGAGTAAAAAAACAAAGCCAAGTAGGGTTAGCGCCCGGACCAAAACTTTCAAATGCGCAGCGGTAAAAAAATCAGTGGGGTTGTGTATAACACACGACCGGTTGACGTAGACTACGTTAAACCATATGATTAGTTTCTTTAGTTTCGTACCGGAGCATTGCAATGTAGGTACTGTCTCCGAGGATCGGTACATGGTCGTTTCGGAGGGTTTTCTGTTTGTTCGATTTTACCGCGCTTTCGAAATTTGCGCATACGGTTGACATCAAATCGATTAGGCATCGTACTTATTCTCACTTTTAGTTTCTCAAAACTTATTTCTTCCTAGAAGTAAAACTCTTATCCAACGTGAATCGTTAACACAACAGAATAACTATTCATAACAGTACTAATTGTACAAATGTGCAAAGAATTTTACTACGGAATATCATGTTCGAGAATTGAAACGTTGTCCGTAAAAGGGAGTTTCTTGATACTTGCAGGAACGCAACATTCCTTACAATTTTCCAACACCGATTGATGAATATGTACGCAAAATATATTCATCTTTTATTTGTAAAATTTTAAATACTTGAGTAAATAAAATTACAATCGTAAAAACATCTAGATTAGCGAAAAAATCTCAGCTCAAAATTAAATCAATCAAGAAACGATCGAATTGTTAACGACCGGTGTTTAAATTTTTCATGACGGCAGCCATATGTAAATTGCGCACAATGCTCAAGGTATGCAACGAAGAGAAAACTAAAATTGTTGAAGCCACTGCTATCTGCCATTTGCTAAGTTGTTAGATGAATTCAAATTAAACAAACTCTCAAAATTGGATTGTACGCCCTGAAAAGGACGGATTTGAAATAATCCCCATTAGAATTGAAACCTTGTCGGTCTTTTCACGAAGCAGGTTATTTTTGCCATGCACGTTGTGCTATAGATAAAGATGGCTGCCAAGCATATCACACACACTCAAGCACGTTATTACGCTCGGTGGCGCCCACCGGCTGGCAACAAATCATCACCGGCCTGGGCACACCACTGCATTTAAGTGGCTGCCTAGCAACGGTTGCTTAGCCACGGGCTTGCTAGCAACAGCCTGCAGAGCGATCAGCCTGTCCACTGGTTGGTCGCCACTGCACCTTCTATGGTACGTGCCACCACCACCTGCCAAATCCACATTTGAGTCGTTCACTGCTGCATATGAGACCTCCCTTGCTTACATATGAAATCTGTGATAGGAACGTATAGTGCATTTAGTAAAATTAGGCTCCAAAACAAAATTAAAAAACATCAACTTTAATTTGCCCTATTTTCAATATTTTAAAATTTTTGACGGATAATTTTTGATGATTGACGCGTACGTGTGAAAATTTCCAACCGATTGATGTAAACATATTGAAAATCTATCGAGAAATTTTCAAGTTATAAGCTATTAATTTGTAACGATATTTCGTACGGTCACTTATTTTTAGATTTTCAATTGTCACCCTGCCCTTGCCATAAGACGTTTCAATTTTTCATGACGGCAGCCATTTGTAAATTGTGCATAATGCTCAAGGTATGCAACAAAGAGAAAATTAAAATTGGTTTAGCCACCGCTGTTTGCTAATTGGTTTCAATTGCTCGTGACGGCAGCCATTTATAAATTTTGCACAATGCTCAAGGTGTGCGACGAGAAGAAAACTACAATAGCCATCACTATCTGCCAATAGGTAAGATAAATTCAAATTAAACAAACTCTCTCAACATTGGATTGGTCGTCCTAAAAAGGACGGATTTTGAGTAATTCGCAAAAGAATTGTGTCTTTTCGCAAAGCTACCGTGCACGTTGCGCTATAGATAAAGATGGCTACCGAAAGTATAACACACACAAACACACACTCAGGCACCTTATTTCGCTCCTCGTGGTGGCGCCCACCGGCTGGCAACAAATCATCACCGGCTTGGGCAACCGACCTAACACACCACTGCATTTTAGTGGCTGCCTAGTAACGCTTGCCTAGCCAAGGGCTTCCTAGCAACAGCCTGCAGCGCAATCAGCTACCTGTCCACTGGTTGGTCGCCACTGCACCTTCTATGGCATGTGCTGCCACCAGCTGCCAAATCCACATTGGAGCTTTACCACTCCGCACTATAAGGCTTCGTGCCATCGAGGTTGCCTCCAGAGCTTATGCCATCGCCAGCTGATGATCCTCGATGGTTCGTTCGTCTGCCCAGCTCCAGTACTGCGACACTACTGAGTAAATTTGCGAAGGTGTACCCGTTTTATATCGTTCACTGCTGCATATGAGACCTCCCTTGCTTACATTTGAAATCTGTGATAGTAAAGTACAGTGCATTTAGGAAATTTACTCTGAAAAATCGGCATTATAAGGCATCACCTTATATTTTCTCTATTTTCAATAGTTTAAACTTGTTAAAGAAGAATTTTTAATTATTTAGTTGATACGCGAAAATTTCCAACCGATTTATGTAAACATCTAGAAAATCTACTGAGCATTTATTAAGTTATTAGCGTTTCATTTGTAACGATATTTCGTGACGGTCGCTTATTTTTAGATTTTCAATTGACACCCTACCCTTACCGTAAGACGTAGTCTACATCAAAAGTGCGAGGTGGTAGGGAAGAAGAGAACGATTCCACGGTTCCACTTACAAAACCACAACAATGTACAAATGTTTGCTATCGCACGCGAGTATAGGTCGAAAGACATTCAAAACGGTATACTGATGTAATGATCACGAACGATTACACAGTTCAAAGATAAATAAAAACAGTCAGTAGAAACAGCGAATCAAAACAAACACAGTGTCGATATAACAAAAAAAATATAAATATATATATAAATTGTAAATAACGATTTCCCAACAGACGTTATACTGGGACGCGATTTCCTTACCAAACACAAGTGTACAGTTGACTATAAATATTACTTGTCAAATTTTAATTTTCAAAACAATGTTATTTCAATTTCAATATTGAAAACAGCTTCCAAAATAATATAATACTTCCGCCCAGATGTGAAGTAACCCGAAGAATTCCGAATTTCGACATAACTGCAGATTCTAAAGTACTCTCACAAGAGATTCAACCTGGAATCTTTTGTGGGAATAGAATAGTCTCTCCACTAAATGCCATCGGGGGCGACCCCGGCGTAGTGGTTAACATCCATACCTCTCACGCCAAAGTCACGAGTTCGAATCTCACCCCCGGACAAGTTACGAAAATACCCAAAAAGAGGTATTTGAGTGACTACGACGGGAGATGAACCAGCCCGAGGCTGAAAATCTCGATAATACAGACAAAAAAAAAAACTAAATGCCATGGTAAATGTATCAACACCACGGATAACCCAGTTCTAATACCAATCGTTGACAAACTTGATAACTATCACCAAACCCCTAAAAGAAACAATACAAGCAATGAACGGAAACAAAATTTGCTTTCGAAAATAGATCTTTCAAACTTACCCAAACGTACTCGTACACAAACAGTTGAGAAAGTTAATTGAACGAAACTCGGAAATTTTTGTATGTCAAACGAGAAATTGAGCACAAATAATTTTTATTCCCAAAATATTCACTTGACGGATCCAATTCCCGTTTATATTGCTCACTACAAAAATATTCACTCGCAAAACGATGAAATTAAAAAGCAAGTTCAACAAATGCTGAAGGATGATATCATAGAGCCTTCGGTGTCACCTTATAGTAGTCCGATTTTATTAGTTCCAAAAAAATCGGACGACGGTAGCAGAACATGGAGACTGGTCGTTTTGGCCAGTTGAATAAAAAAATCTTGGCAGATAAATTTCCATTGCCATGAATTGACACAATTCTTGATTAGTGGGGAAAAGCCAAATATTTTACTACTTTAGATCTAATGTCTGGATTTCACCAGATTCCATTAGATGCTGAAGCGAAAAAACACACAGCGTTTTCTACTTCTTATTGACACTTCAATTTTAAACGATTACCTTTTGGCTTGAATATTAGCCCAAATTCATTCCAGCGCATGATGAACATCGCTATGGCAGGATTAAATCCTGAATGTGATTTTATATATATTGACGATAAAATTATTATTGGTTGTTCTGTCAATCATCACTTGAACAATTTACAAAAAGTTTTAAACCGGTAAGGTACTACAATCTTAAACTTTACCCCGAAAAATGCAGATTTTTTCGGTCGGAAGTTCTTTTTATAGGACACCGTATTACAGATCAATGAATTTTGCCAGATAGTAACAACGTCCAAGTTATTAAAGATTTTCCAGTACCCTCAACCGTGGAGGAAGTACGACGTTTTGTAGTCTTCAGTAATTATTACAGAAAGTTCGTGCCAAATTTTGCTCATATCGCAAAACCTTTGAATAATTTACTGAAAAAAGGTGTAAAATTCAATTGGACCCATTTACATCAAAATAGCTTTGAAAAATTAAAACAACAATTCTTCGTTATCCAGATTTCACAAAGGAATTTATCCTTACTACGGACGCGTTAAGCGTAGCATGCGGAGCAATTCTTTCGCATAAATATGGCAACGATGATTTACCGATCGCCTACGCAAGCAAAAGCTTTACGAAAAGTGAATGTTATAAAATAACAATTGAAATGGAATTGACGGCCATATTGGGCCATTAACCATTTCAAAGGTTACTTATATGGGATGAAATTCACATTTCGTACCGATCATAAGCCATAAGCTTATTTATTTGGCATGAAGAACCCTACGAGCAGATTATCGCGAATGCATCTAGCCTTAGCAGAATTCGACTTTTCAATTGAATATGTTCCTGGTAAAAATAATGTAGGAGCAGACGCTCTTTCGCGTATTCCTTCGAACTCAAAAGAATGAAAAAAATTATCGATTTTAACAGTCAACACCAGGGCAATGACGAGAAACCAACAAAGAACCCAATCAATGAGTAAAAGAAGGCCAGAACAACTGAGCGATAAGATTAATCACCTTAACGGTTGGCAAACTGAAAACCCTTCAGAGACTATAAAACTTCTTAAGCTTGGTTGCGAAGTGCACCGAAACCAGCTAAGATTCAATTTATACAATCACAATTATACACAACTGTTGAGCAATGAAGAAATAACAATGAATAACGGAAGTCATACACTAGAGTATGCTCTTCTGAAAATTTAAGAAATGATGTTAAAATATAAAAGAAATAAATTGGCCATTTCACTTGAGGATAAACTTTTCCAATCAATCAGCGATAATACACCCAAAATGTGCACGTTTTGATCGCAGCTCAAAAGAACATTATTTGCGTGCTCTTCTGGCAACAGAAATAGCTGAAATTTAAACCTTTAAACCAAGGCATTAACTTTGCTATAAAACGTTCAAATCGACACACACCAAAACATTATTTTTATCGTTTATTTTGTATTTACACTGTGCATAGCAGAACCGTGCATAGCAGAAGTATGTGTGCAATCCAAAATCTTTATTGAAAAAGGATCACGTAATGGTAAACACAAGAAATAATTTTTCGTTTCAACGTTGTATCATGTTCTCCGAAAGCATTTTGCTGTGCTCTTCATGAAGAAGGTAGGGTAACGGGATGTAATGTCAGCCTAGCTCCTTCATTCGGCCTATGTACCAAAAATGTCATTAATTCGCCGATAATCAACAAAATTATATTCCTATTAAGATGACCGATTCATTTCAAAGCAGTTGAGACATTATTAATCAATTAATAGTTGCTCACTTCCGCGTAATTTTCGATTTCCTCAACTTTTTAGACAATATGACTTTACTGGTTAAGCTGAACAGATTAACTACACGATCTTTGAATGATCTTAATTTGCAGAAATTGAACCTATAAACCGAATAATACAGCCAAGATGTACAGAAAATAGTCACACGTTATAAACTAACAGGTCACATAGGTAAAATAACAATGATTTAACAAGAAAACCATAGACCCAATGTTAGGAACATATTTTTTTCCACGTTCCCAACTATCGCCTGTTATATGGAAAGCGTAGTAAAAATTTTGTTATTGGTAAAATTTACAATAAAACTGTTTGAGTTTCGATTGAAAGTTTTCCATATGGGTCATCTTAACACAAACTAAAGGAACAAAATCTGTGTAGAGTGAATTATAATGTTTTGATTATGAAATGGTCGCTAAATCATATGTGAAAATCACTTAAGTGTTTCTTAGCAGTTTTAGTATAGTTTGATTTATGAAATTGTTTGTTGGGTAGAACGAATACAGCTGGAAGCGCATTGAATCAGAAAATCAGAAAAAAAATCGTACGAAGACAACATTTAATAACAAATCTGTCGAATGGGACGAACTTGCATCCATGAATAGACCCAATTTGGCGCTTATAGACCGACATTACATCCATATCCCTCGAAAGTTTCTGACTTTATAAAATGAGTTGTGTAACTTTTCGTGATACATACTACCAAATGGCATATTGAACATATCCAAACAAGTGTATAACTAGTTAAATATCGCTTCCAGCTCAAATACTTTACGAGTTATAGTAAAAAATGTAATCGATTGTTGCATATTAGGCTGAGTCAAGGGACACATACCCTAAATGATCTTTTTATTATAATGTGTTCACCGAAGATTTTTTCATGTTCGGCGATTTGGTGTCGGGGACAACCAGGTTGAATAGTTTGATAGGTATATGAAGTTAAAAATGGTTTACACGGTATTATACCTGAACTCCGCCTAATATGCAGCGGTCGATTACAATTTTGATTGTAACATGTGAAATAATCGAGTCGTAAAACATATTCAACTGATTATACGCCAGATAAGACGTTTGTTATTACGTACCACGAAAAGATACATAACTGGCTTTACAAAGACGAAAGCCCTCGAATAATATCGATGTAATGTTGATCTATAAGCACCAGATTTTACCTCAACACAACTTTATCTCGCCCACTTTATGTATTTTATATTTAACTAGCTGAATCCGGTGCGAGCCTAGCTACGCTTGCAACTAAATGAATAAAAATTTAATAGAACTGGTGTTTTTATGGTTTTTTAAGGAATTTGAAGGAGTTTTGTTAAAATATTTTCGTTTGCTAATGGGTGCAATTTCTGCAAAATAAAACGTAAGTGTGTGTGTTTTTAATTTAACCCTCGGATCGTTAGTTTCTTCTAGTTTTTCTGTGTAGAAGTATTTCATAGACAATATATTTATCTTCTAGCTACGCCGTATCCTATCAGTTTGAACATAATTTTCTCTTGCATAACCTAGATTAACTTCTTGTGCCTAATGTAGCACTGAAAGTAACTAGAGCATCCCGCATTCTTGACTTGAACCCCTTTTTAGTCTGCCTTCTGCCTCGATAATTCTCATGTTTGGTTGAAATTTCTGTTTCATTTGTATGAGAGTCCCCCGTTGTCAGACGGGGGAGAAGTTTCGAACCATCATAAGAACCTTCTCCGGCCTCAAAATCCCCTATGGTTTGGTTTAAATTTGTGTTCCATTTGTATGAGGATCCACCCTTACCAGAGAGAGGAGGGGTCTCGAATCACAGTAGAAACATTGCTTAATTAATTCTCGAGTTATGCTGAACTTTTAGTTTCATTTGTATGAGAACCACCATAAAAAAAACATCACGCCTCAAAAGAACCCCTCATGCCAAATTTGGTTCCGTTTGCTTGATTAGTTCTCGAACCCTTCCAGATGGGGTTGGAGTCTCGAACCATCATAAGAACCTTCTAAGGCCCAAAAAACCTCTTTTTTTGATTAAATTTGTTTTTCATTTGGATGAGGATCCCCCCCCCCCCCCCCATACCAGAGAGAGGAGGGGTCTCAAACCACAGTAGAAACATTTCTTGCCTCCAAAATTCCCACATGCCAAATTTGGTTCCATTTGCTTGATTAGTTCTTGAGTTATGCAGAAACCTCTGTTTCATCATTTGTATGGGAGCCTCCCTTTCTAGAGAGAGGAGACGTCTCAAACCACCAAAGAAACATTTTTTGCCTCCAAAAACTCTCACATGCTAAATTTGGTTTCCTTTGCTTGATTAGTTCTCGAGTTATGCAGAAATTTGTGCTTCATTTGTAAGGGAGCTCAACCTTCCAGAGATGTGAGGGGTCTCTTACTATCATAAGAACCTTCTACGGTCCCAAAAACTCCTACATACAATATTTCACGCCGATCGGCTCAGTAGTTTTCGATTCTATAAGGTTCAGACAGACATACAGACAGACAGAAATTCATTTTTATATATATATATAGATAGATGTAGCCTATCGTTCCCCCCCCCAAAAGTTGATATTTTTTTTATTTCCCCCCAATAATGCCCCACACAACCCCACATATTTATAATATATCTTATATTTTTCTTCCCCCCACATACTCTATATTTTTTTTACAATTTCTTTTTTTTAATTTTTTTTTTCCCCCCTTTTTTTTTTTATAAAAAATATTTTCTCACTTCTCTTATTTCCCCTCATAAAAAATATATTTTTTTTTCTGTGAACAACATGATTTTCAATTACGAAGCTAAGAGTCAGTTCCATTGTGGTTATATCAAATTAATAAGTTTTTCTACTGTAGTTATCTACACATTTTTTCAGCATTTCAGCATGAAGAAGCTGGATGGCGTAGCCTGGGCAATGATGTCAACTTGGCATTAAGGAAGTGAATGGCTGCAACTGAAGATCGTGTTCATGCAGGGTATATTTCCCATTCTTATTTAATTAATAATTTCAGCACGCTTTGGGACATCTTTGCATTTCAAATTATTTTTGCATTTCAGCGTATGGAGCAGCATGACAATTCAATGCTTGTAATGATCAATTTGTTTTTCACCATTTCTGCATAACATTTTCATTGAAATTCTATTTCTGAACTTCAACTACTATTCCATAAAAGACTGGCATGTGATTATAAGCAGTATAGGATTGTATTTAAATATATGTGTTTAGTGGTATTTTGACAAGATATGCCATTTATTTTAAAAATCATCAAACCAGGCTCTTTGATCACTAAAACTGCTTTCTTCGACCTATAGAATAGTCTGTTGATTCTCAAAAGAATAAAACAAATCAAATATCTTGTCATTGAAATTTTATCTTTGTTGAAAGGATTGATCTACTCTGCTTTTCAGCTTTTCCAGGACTAATAAGATATTAATACATATCCAAATTTTATTTTGCAGTAACAATCCAGTGGCTGTCAGTTATATTTTGTAAATACATATAATAAAGTATATTGAGTATATTACATACATACAATCATTAACAAAGGGTAAGGGGGAATACAGGGTGCCAGACGAAGTGTAGGCTGGATGAGGGATTCGTGGTTATCTGGCCCAAGTCATGGATGACAATTATGCCTTCCTTGATGGAAATCGTCAGATCGAGATCAGCGAAGGTCTAATTATCTTCCGACAGTCTACAGTGAGTTTGCTAACCCTATTTTTAACAAACCACCAGACGGAAATCCTAATGTGTATTGCTTACTGTTCATTTCCTGTAATAAGAGCGTTTCGTTGGAAGGAGACTCTCTATCCTTTCCGTGGGTTTCGTGTATGTGCTTCTGCTTACGGGTCCACACCCCCGTTTTTGACCCTTCATACAACGGCATAGTGAGGATTACAGGTATGTACAGTTTGATCTTGCCATTAGGAGGAACTGCACGCCATGGCAAGTCCTGCACTGGTGGTGGCTTCATATAACATCACATCACATCACAACATGATTTTCAATTACCAACTCAGTTGGCCAATCATTAGTTGTTATTTAATAACATCATATAAATCTAGGGTTTTTTTTCATCAGGGCGTATCTAACATTGAGAGACTCTCTTTGATTACTTTCTCATTCATTCATATACCAATCACCTTTACGTTTTTCATTCTACTATTTGTAGAGTATGCTGGCCAGCACTGTTGTGTTTCGATATGTACTAAAGAATCCCTCGAAAGTTTTATAATGGCGCTGTAACAAATGAAAGAGAGCGAGACCGGAGAGAATCTCTCAATGTTAGATTCGTCCTAATGAAGAAAAAAAAAACCCTAGACATTTAGTAGGAACGGAAGTTCATTTGCAGCACAATTGTTATTTTAAATGTTTCCAGGTTGGATTCGAAAAATCTAACAAGGCAACCTTCCCAATCAGCAAATAAATTGTTCCTCGTAATAGTTAAATAAAGGATAATTGGTGGTGATGAGAATGAAGTGGAAGTACAGTCAGGAATCTGTAGGCCGACAAATAACTTGCATTTTTATCGATGCAACCCGCTTCTCAGTTTGTATGTAAGTAAGTAATGAGATTTTCAAAAAATAAAAAAAAAAAAAAAAAAAATTTTCCCCGAAATTACAACGATAAAATTTAAACATAGTTAAATTTTTTGATGATTTCCCGGGGAATTAAACCCAAAAAAAAAAATAAACCTAAACGACCACCTTAAAGTCAACCGAAACATAAAAACTTATAAGGAAATTTTATGGGCCCATCTTTTAATAATATATTTATTTATTTATTGGCGTCAATCAGTAGTAGACCATATGTTTAATTACATTTCATTCTTAACATCTATGTTCGTTTCACTTTTACATTTTATTATTGACTTGCTAGCCTCAAAAAGAATTTTTTTTTTTCAGTGAGTTTCTGTCCATAGTAATATTAATTATTTCACTATATGTATTATAGCACGACATCATTCTATTTAATGGCCCGTTTTTGGCATAGGCTGCTCTATGATTGTAGATATAAAACAAGTTTCTATTTCTTAGACCGTGAATAGGAGTATAAAAGTTCATATTTTCTAGAATCACCGGAATGTATACTCTTTGCTATATCATTTATAAAGGCTACCATTGCAAACTCTCTTTGTTTTTTAAGTGTGTCTAAATTAATTAGCATGCATCTTGAATCATACGACGGCAATAGAAGGCTCGTCCATCCTAACTTCCGTAAAGCAAATAACAAAAACTGTTTTTGTACTGATTCAATAAGATTTACATGTGAATCGTGATATGGAGACCAGAGTATGCTACAATATTCAAGGATGGGTCTAACATATGCAATGTACAATGTTTTGATAGTGTAGGGATCCTTGAAATGAAAACTAAACCTCTTGATAAAACCGAGTATGTTGGTTGCCTTGTAGATAATGTTATTATAATGCTCGACAAAGGATAACTTGGAGTCAAGTATAACACCTAGGTCTTTAATATGACTGCATCTTTCAACTTGCTTCTGGCCAATGGTAACTGCTTCTTGCCTTATAACGTGCTTTCTTGAAAATGATATGGAATGACATTTTTTAACATTTAGTTCTAGTAAACTTGTCGTGCACCAAGTATGAAATTTATCGATCTCGCGTTGAAAAATTTTCAAATCAGATGCTCTACATATTTCAAAGAAAAGTTTCATGTCGTCAGCATATATTAAAACATTAAAATGATTAAAAATCCATTCTACATCGTTGACAAACAAAATAAACAGTAATGATCCAAGATGAGAACCTTGTGGCACTCCAGATGTCACATTCACTACTGATGACAAAATACCACCAAATCTTACCCTTTGTGTTCTACCAGTCAAGTATGATTGGACCCATTTTAGTAATCTCTGATTGAAATCTATCCTCGATAATTTAAACAGCAATAAAAGAATATCAACTCTATCAAACGCTTTACTAAAGTCAGTATACAACGCTTCAACATAATTTCCTTTATCCATTGCGTTTATAGAAAATGTTACAAAATTCAACAAATTGGTAGTCGTTGATCGCCCTTTAACAAAGCCGTGTTGTTTGTTAGATAATAAATTTTTAACTTGTGAGAAAATGTTTTTGTTGACTATCGATTCAAATAACTTAGGAATGAAAGATAATATCGCAATTCCACGATAATTTTTAATGTCAGATTTTTTGCCGCATTTAAAAATCGGCATCAGAAAGGATTCCTTCCAAACTGACGGAAGATTACTTGATTCAAGGGATGAATTGAATAGCCAAAACAAATGTTTCACTATCTCTTTCGATACTGCTTTTAGAAAAGCTGGCGGCAGACCATCAGGTCCAGCTCCCTTAGAAGCATCTAATGTATTTATTGAATGTAGAATTTCGTTAAGTGATGTGTTATTAACTGTTACATCACTGATTGTTTCAGGAAGGTACGAGAAATACTGATAATCCCGATCATTGTCGTCATGAGTAGAGTAAACATCCTGGAAGAAGTCTGCGAATAAGTTGCTGATTTCGTTTGCGGCTTTGCCTGTTTTACTGTCTAATTGCATTTTTGATGGAAAATTATTCGACTGCTGTTTGGTCTTAACGAAACTGAAAAAAGATTTTGGGTCTAACTTTATATTATTATCTACTTCAATGTTGTAATCCTCATAAGCATTTTTAATTTCTAAGTTCAACTGGTCACATATGGTTAAATATTTTGTAAGGTGTAAATCATTTTTATCTATTTTATAAGCCTTATGTGCTTTTTGTTTTCTATTTTTCAGGTTGATTATTTTTCTATTATACCATGCTGGAGCATTAGATTTGTTTGATTTTTTTCCTTGCTTCTTAGGTATTGTCGTCTCTAAAATCTCGTATATTACTTGGTAGAACTTGTTCACAGCTAGCTCTATGTTCAAATTACGAATCACATTTTGCCAATCAAAGGAGCTTAGTTTATTTTTGATAACATCGTATTTTGCATGTTTAAAGTCATAATAGGTTTCGGTTAAATCGCCATCCAACATTGTGGTGTTGTCATGTAGAAATATGGAGTATTCAATCGCGGTGTGGAATACCTCATTTTTCCATAAAGGATACCAAACATACTATTTTTCAATACCTTTGTGTTAAGTCATCGAAATATATCGAAAAATAAATCTCACTCGTCGGCAAATGAAATGGCACACTTAACAAGGTTATTTGTAAATTTGTAATAACGTTTCCAACGATATTTAAATAAGAAATGGTTTTCAACAATATAATACTCGGCACTGAATTAATTACATATTAATGTTATAAATCCGTTCTAATTATGATGATTGAATAGGGGCAATATGAATACACCACCTAATCTCAATCAAATCTGCTATCTTGACAAGCACTTCATGTCATACGGCAGTTGAAAGTTATTGGTTCTATGATTAAGGGTCCAAAAATGAATATTCAGAGTTTTCATCCAAATAATTCTTTTTGAAACATCATGCATACAAAGTATTGGGAGAGTTCGCTTATTAATCCTTCCGGTCCGCATCCTGGCATCTTGCTATGAGGTACCTGGTGGTCACTCACCCACCGATTACCTGTCGATGATGATGATGATGATGATGATGATGATGATGATACCATCTAATGTAGCAAGGCAACTGCCTATAGCACTGCCATTAGGATAGTATCTTAAACATACAAATTAAGTTAACAATATACAATTAAAACATGTTAAAACAAAAGATCTTAAATACACATTTCCTTCGGCTCATCACAGGAATACATTAAGTGTATTATCATAATTTTATAGGCAATAATCATAAAGTTTGAAATTCTAAGAAATTAGTAATTAAGAGCTTTCGATGCCAGTATCATTTTGCAATGGTATGATTGTGTGTCAAGAAGAATCGTACTCCATGGAGTCAAGAAACTTTTCCTACCAAAACATTCCTTGTCCAGTCTTAAAATTGAAACTAGCCATCTCCAACATGGTGTTGCTTCGTAGCTGCGTCTTTACCGACTGAGCTTGGGGAGGACCTAACTCTCTAACTTATAAATGCAGCACTAAAATGTCAATATGTACAATAATACTACAATCTGTTTCACTACTGGTGTTTGTATCATGTGAGATGAATGTAATAAAGTAGTATCTATTTACATCCCCCAACGTTTTAGGGATGGAGAAATTGATCAAATAAAAAAGTCTATGAAACTATATCATTAACTTACTTATTGTAACATAAGCGGCGGTATATTAATGCAGGGGTTTTTCCAAATTTGGGCAGGTTGGTAACGATCTGATGAGATCGGTAAACTTAAAAGCTAGCTGGACAAAACATTCTGTGTTTCCCTAAACATCTATATTTGCAAAGTTCCTTACCAGGATTCTGTTTACGACATTCTCGAGATTGTTAGATAACATTTTGGTAACAATAATTGACAATTGTTAGCAATTATTGACAATATTCTAGTTGATAATCTAAAAATTACACCTATGAAAACACATCCGGCCTTACAGGAGATCAGCATTGAATAAAAAAGAATATTACCGGGTGAAAATATGAATGCATTAACTGAAAACACGTGCGAAAACTTATGCAAATAGGATTAGAGGAAACATTATCTGTGGTCAACCATCTCCTGGAAGTCCTCATACATTGAAAAAGTCTGCAAAATCGAAAATTCAAAACTAATTGTATTAACCTTTTTTGTCAAGAGTAAGCAAACATGTTATTTGAAACCCACATAAACACTCCTGCAAACATTCAAGATGTCGAAATATGAAATCGAATACCGAAGAAGTTCGATCGAATAGCGCACCGTCGATGACGAAAATTCTTGTCATGCTCCACAAGCTACCGCAATACCGGAACGGAAAAGTAGTTCTCCCGAAATTAGCACATCTAGTATCGCTTGCCGCTAAGGAAAAACACTCCCTACGAAACAAACTATTGAATCCAATTTCGACTCATTTGACAGTTCACGGGCTACAATTCAAATGAGTCTTGTGACGTCCCTTGGACGGTGCGACCCTTTATCACAACACCCTGCTTTAGTCGACTTCAACACAATAGATCTCACACTGACATTTGGATAGATAGGTCAACATGCTGACTCATCAGAATTGAATTGATTTGAGAAGCTATTGTGTTTTGCGATCAGTGTTCTGTAAGGTCGAGTAAGGTTTGATTTATTGGAGTGGTTGATAAATTAACGGTGAAGTAAATTAAGTTAGTATCTAAGATTTTTTCATCCAGCTTAAAATTAACTTATTCAATTCATGCAGTTCAAAATTAACTTATTCTATTCATATTAAAGCTATCGTTCAACATTGGCGGTTGTTATTATATAACCCCTAAAATTGTTTATTCTATAATTGACTATTCTAGTTCGGGTAAGAACAAAAGACCTAAGCATGCAATGAATTCAGTTAAACTTATCCTAAATTTATTGTTCCTATAATTTCATGCACATGCAGTACTGTCGATAATAAGAGAAGGATCTAGGAAAGGAATTGTGGTAGACGAGTTACGAGGAGGCACTAAACGTAAGAAAACAATTATTGAATTTAATTATTACATCTAAACTTTGTTCACATTAAAGGAAATTTTAACCAACCAATTATTCCTGTGGTGGTTCATCTTTTCGGAAACATATCCTCCAGTTGGCGCGGCAAGCCATATTAAAATTTCGTTTAACCAAAAAACGATGTCAGATCCAGGCATGAATGCTGCGAATAGAGCGAAGGGTAAGCAGTTCAAGTCTTCTCCCAGTCCGAACTCAGCCAACAAACAGATCGCAAAAGACGCAAAAGGAAACGTCGATGTAAGTTCGACCCCTATTTCGCCAAATCCCCCCTATCCTGTGCATACGGCCACCCCGCTGGTGGCTCAGAAAAGTTGTAAGTTATGCGATAAACCGGACGTTGAGCGTATGGTGCAGTGTGATATGTGTAATGTGAAGCATCATTTCTCGTGTGTGGATATTTCCGATGATATCGAGAATTACGCTTGGACCTGCTTGAAATGCGGTACCGCGAAAGCAACCAAGGGCAAGACATCTAAACGGAAGAGCGCGACACAGAAGAAATTGACCTTAACGTTACGGAAGGTAACGACTCGATCTGCAGCAGCAAAAGGGGCGAAAAAGGAAACCGCTAAGGCGGAGCGAAACAATATTGAAGGTGAGGAGGTGCATGCAGAACGTGATGATATTCCTATCACAGCTGCAAGTAGAAACAGAAATGTTGTGCAGCCAGTATCAAGTGCAAATGTAAAAAAGCCCGGTTCCGTGATATCAGCAACATCGCGCAAGTCAGTCAAAGCTCGCCTGGACGTGGAACTGCAACAAATTGAAGCTGAGGAAGCGTTAATGCAAGAAGAGATGCGTCGTAAGCGGGAATTGTCGATGAAGAAGTTTTGTGTACTGAAGGAGATGGCCGATCTGGAAGCCAGTGACGAGTCCGTCGTTGAACAGCAAATAACGCATCGTGAAGTGGAGCATTGGTTGAAGCATCTTAACGACAACCAAGCAGAGGAATCTCATTTGTGGACAGAGAAGTAAGCGTAGTTGATTCCCAGAATGACGTAAACACCGATGTCTCAAGTGAGGAAAATACGTCCGACGTTGAATCGGATAGCGAAGACTCTGAACTTGAAGATAGTGATCTGGAATTACAGTCCGGTGGAGAAAACGCATATGGTAGACAACGCAAACCGATGAAAACACCGATCAGGAAAATTACACACTGTGTAGCAAGCTACAACAATCTTCGCGAAGCAAACGAAAATTGTCCAAGGACGAGCTAGCGGCACGACAGGTTGTTCCCCGCGAGCTACCCAAATTCAGTGGTAATCCGGAGGAATGGCCAATGTTTTTATCGACGTACGAGGACACGACGGCCATGTGTGGATGTTCAGAAGCCAAAATATGATTCGCCTGAGAAATTGTCTGAAAGCGGATGCGTTCAATGCTGTTCAGTTTCTTGATGCGACCTGAAACCGTTCAAAGGGCGATTAGTGCACTGAAGTTGCGATTCGGTAGACCAGAGACGATCATAGAGTATTTGAAGGAGAAAATCATTTCAATGCCTACCATCAAGCTGGACGCGATGGACAAGCTGATCGACTATGCCCTGGAAGTACAAAATCTTTGCGCTACGATAGAAACTTGCGGGGAGGAGGAGTAAATGTGTGATACGACCCTGTTGAAGGAATTTGTCAAGAAACTGCCACCACAAATTAGGCTAGACTGGGTGCGTCACACAAAGAAGATGAAAAAGGTGAAGCTGTCTACATTTAGTCGATGGATTTACAACCTAGCGGAGGATGTGAATGTGGTTTTTGAGCCTCAGTGCCGTAGTATCAAGAACCAGGAGTTTCGTGCCATTCGGAAGGAGAAATACGTTAATACTCATTCGGAAGTTGCCATAAAGGAAATAAATCAGCCAGCTCATTTAGCTCAAAGTGGTTCGATATTGCCCGAAGTAACTGGAGGATTCAAACCATGTCCGGCATGTAAAGGTGACTGCAAATATTTGGGAAAATGCAAGTGATTTTTGGATTTGTCGTGTCGTGTCGAAGTGCGTTCGCCAGCACAAAGATGGTTGCAATTCTCGAGAATGTGGGAAAAACGGATGCACCTTCAAGCATCATGCGCTGCTTCACAAAGACTTGGCTGTGCCAGCTGCTTCCAGCAGCGGTATAACCAACAAAGGTGGACTTCCAAAGCAGAATGAGGAGCGAAATTTTAATACACACCAATCAGATGCAGGCCCGGGCTCATTCCGGTACCTGCTTGTGACATTGTTTGGAGGAGGAGTTCAGGTTCAGTGCTACGCCTTTTTAGATGATGGATCAGAGCTTACACTCATTGATCAGCAGCTTGCCCAAGACCTATCTGGGAAAGCCCTTCCACTGTGTCTCAAGTGGACTGGAGGCACACATCGTTATGAAGCTGACTCACAAAGCATCAATGTTGGAATTTGTGGGCAGGAAGGAAAGCGCATGATTCTTCAGGATGTAAGAACAGTCGAAGAGCTTCAGCTACCTTTCCAATCTTTAGATGTGATTCAACTCTCAGAAAAATACAAATATCTACAGGGCTTGCCTGTGGAATCATATGCAAATGTTTGTCTGCGAATATTGATTGGCTTAAAACACGCCAATTTTATGTTGGTACGTAAAAGTCGTGAAGGAAACATGAGTGAGCCGATTGCCGTAAAAACTAATCTCGGCTGGACGTTATACGGTGGATGGACAGCGAGAAACTCTTTGACAAGTCACACCTATCACATTTGTACCTGTAATGAACAAGCTGTGATGCATTTGAACCAGATGGTTAAAGATTATTTTACCATCGATAATTCAGTTGCCAAATCGGAACTGAAAAAGATACGGAATTGGCAAAGACTATGAATGAGAAAATTGCGGAGTACAAGTCAAAACACTACATCCGCCTATTAACCTCGGAGGAGCTTTCGGAAAAGTACGAGAGGGTATGGTACCTGCTGATTTTTCCGGTATACAACCCGAATAAACCAGGAAAAGTGCGAATTGTTTGGGATTATCAAAAAAGGACACTACGTGGATGACATACGTTGAAACGGCGCAGAAAGAATTTGCGCTGGGTGAGTCGGTTCGTTCTATCCACAAACAAGGTGGTTTTGAAATCCTGGATTTTCAACTCAACGTTGGTGCTCTCCAAAATGAATGCTGAAAAGTTTGCCGAAAATGATTTGAACATAAACCCAGACCTGGTGAGTCAGAAAATCCTTGGCATCCTTGGTGGGATACACAGGAAGGCGTATTCGAATACTAGATCTGCTGGGTGAGATTCGATTCTGCGCTACTTGAAGGAAGCCGTTGTTCAACTGAACCGGAGATCCTCCGCACATTGATGACCATCTATGACCCCTTGGACTCATCGATCATTTCCTCATCCTGCTAGAAATTCTACTTCAAGAGGTATGGCGTGCAAACGTTGCAAAATCAGCACATTCCTGAGAATTTGTTCGAGAGATTGCGTAATTGGCTGCGTCATCTACCAGAGTTACAGAACTTCCAATTCCAAGGTGTTATTGACATATCGTATCGTCGATGGACGCTTAAACAATCGAAATGCACATTTTCCCGTTAAAATACACATTAATCCCACGCTTAGAGCTGCAAGCCGCAGTTCTTGGGTGCATATTGATAGCAAGCGTTTCGCGAAATCTGACGATGGAAATCTCTAAGCGTATATTTTGGACAGATTCAAGAAACGTTCTATGCTGGCTTCAAGCTGACCATAAACGCTATAATGCTTTCGTCGGATCGAGAATTAGCGAAATTCTAGAGTCCACAGATAATCAAAAGTGGAGATGGGTTCCAACCTGATCTAACGTAGCCGATGACGGAGCTAGATGGCAAGATCGCCCTGATTTATCATCGAAAAGTAGGTGGTTCAAGGGACCCGAATTTTTGATGCAAGGAGAAGAAGCATGGCCAACACTTCAAAAGAAGTCCATGGTTACCATGGAAGAAATGAGGCCCAGTATTCTACTCCACTTTCAAATTCCAGAGGCGGCAATCGACGTAAACCGATTTTCGAGTTGGCGCCGATTGTTAGCAGGGACTGGCTACGTCTTTCGTTTTAGCTTGAATCTTCAGAGACGTCGTAGGAAGCATGCACTGGGCCTCTATCCCAAGAAGAACTTCGTAGAGCAGAAGAATTCCATTACCGACGATTGCAACGGGACGTATACCAGGATGAAGTCGCTATCTTAGACACAAAAGCAGCATCAGTAAAACGAATTCCAAAAACGAGTCCCCTGTACAAGCTCTCCCCATTCTTAGATGCATCTGGCGTATTGAGGATGAAAGGTAGAACCGATGTTTGCACATATTTGCATAGTGACGCAAAAAATCCAGTTGTTCTTCCACCAAAGCACCCAGTAACATCACTACTCCTAGTCTACTATCATGAAAAATTCCTTCACCGCAACTATGAGATCGTTGTCAACGAAATCCGCCAGAAATACAGCATTTTTCGTCTAAGACAAACACTCGCTACGATCCGAAAAATATGCCAGTATTGCAAAAATCGAAACGCTCTTCCTCAACCACCAGAAATGGCAGATCTTCCTGCGGCTAGACTGTCCGCGTTCACAAGGCCGTTTGCACACGTTAGTGTCGATTATTTTGGCCCAATAGAGGTAACTGTTGGCCGAAAGGTCGAGAAAATATGGGGAGTTTTACTGACTTGTCTGACTATAAGAGCCGTCCATGTCGAAGTAGCTCACTCATTGTCAACCAGTTCCTGCATAATGGCATTGAGGAACTTCACGGCACGGAGTGGAACGCCTGTCAGCTTCTACAGTGACAGGGGTACGAACTTCGTGGGTGCAAACCGGGTGCTTAAGGAGATTTTTGAAGCTATCGACCAAAACCAACTAATTCGTGAGTTCGTCACTTCATCCACGGCTTGGCAGTTTAACCCACCAGCGTCACCGCATATGGGAGATAGTTGGAAACGTCTCGTGCAATCGGTCAAACGGAACCTAGCTGAAGTCCTACATGCACGGCGGGCAACGGATGAGGAGCTGAGGAATGCGCTGACGGAAATCGAAGGCTTGCTTAACACACGTCCACTGACACACGTGCCCCTTGATGACGAGGCGGCGCCAGCGCTAACACCCAATCACTTTCTTTTGGGTCCTTCTGATGGTTCGAAGCCGTTGACAACGTATGACTCGAACACAGTGGTTTTAAGGCGAGGAGTTCCGACGTCTCAGTGGTTGGCGAATCTGTTTTGGAGACGTTGGGTCAGGGACTACCTCCCTGACATAACACGGCGCACAAAATGGCATGAGAAGGTAAAACCTCTTGAGGTAGGTGATGTTGTAGTAATTGTGAACCATGAGCACCCCAGAAACTGTTGGCCGAAGGGACGGGTCATTGGAGTGACCAGTAATGGAGGACAAACTCGTAAAGCTACCGTGCAAACAGCACATGGAGTCTACGAACAAACAATGAAGTTAGGTCTATTGGATATTCGGTGCGAGGTGGAGTAAGCGGAACCGGAAGACCAGGTCCACATACCGGGGGGGATTGTGACGTCCCCCGGACGGTGCGCACCTTTATCACAACACCCTGCTTTACTCGACTTCAACAAAATAGATCTCACACTGACATTTGGATAGATAGGTCAATATGCTGACTCATCAGAATTGAATTGATTTGAGAAGCTATTGTGTTTTGCGATCAGTGTTCTGTAAGGTCGAGTAAGATTTGATTTATTGGAGTAGTTTGAATTAACGGTGAAGTAAATAAAGTTAGTATCTGAAATTTTTTCATGCAGCTTAAAATTAACATATTCAATTCATGCAGTTCAAAATTCAACTTATTGTATTCATATTAAAGCTATAGTTCAACATTGGCGGTTGTTATTATACAACCCCTAAAATTGTTTATTCTATAATTGACTATTCTAGTTCGGATAAGAACAAAAGACCTAAGCATGCAATGAATTCAGTTAAACTTATCCTAAATTTATTATTCCTATAATTTCATGCACATGCAGTACTGTCGATAATAAGAGAAGGATCTAGGAAAGGAATTGTGGTAGACGAGTTACGAGGAGGCACTAAACGTAAGAAAACAATTATTTGAATTTAATTATTACATCTAAACTTTGTTCACATTAAAGGAAATTTAAACCAACCAAATATTCCAGTGGTGGTTCATCTTTTCGGAAACATATCCTCCAGTTGGCGCGGCAAGCCATAAGTCTGTTTCGAAACATAAACAACTCTTTTGATCATCGTTTTTTTTTTTCGAATACGAATATTATCTGACCCATCGTAATGAGAAGATGTAGATTTACCGGGTAATAAAGTTTTAGTGCGAATCTGTGCTGTACATTCAATGCAATTAATGATGAAAGTCATTGTTTATGTTTCGAGTTAGGCTCTTCCGACTTGTTGTTCGATTGTTTGTGTCTACAGCAACAGAAAGAAACTCTTTCACACACAGGCACATATATGCTACAGGAATGCACTCACACATACGCGTTAAGAATACGCGTTAAGAATGGAACGTCCATTAATTATGTCACGGAAAAAGGTGACTTTTTATAATCCCCCCCCCCCCCCCCCGTCACGTTTTTTGTATGGACCTTCAAATTTTTTGTATGGATTGTAACGTTTTATCAAACCCCCCTCCCCCCTTTTACTGCGTGACATAATTAATGGACCTTCCCCAATACATACTTAGTTCAATGTTATAGTTTATTATACACTCATACATATAACATGAACAGGCAAAAACTAATATTATTTATGGCGTGTGCTTTTAGAGGTTGTTATCTTAGCTACCTCCGTTTTTGATCTATCGCCAACGATCAATTGTTGTAATACGGCATTCATAATAAAACAGTTGTGGGTATTCCTGTCACCAATGCAGCAAAAACTGCCAACGAGTATTTTGGGTGTACATTTAAGAAAATCTCCAACAGAGCCATTTCCAGGTATGAGATAGTTTTGTTCAATCCTCTAAAAATATTGACAGCATACGAGAAAATTAATAAAGTACTTCAGAATTTCCAAATGACCCCAAAGTCAAGTCATATTAGACAACATAGAATGTATCTGAAAATACAGAGATGACAGAGGAGATGCAAATGGAAGAACATGAAACAAATTTGGTTAAAGCATGTACTATGTGCAAAATAAACAAAATTCATTGACATACCAGAGAAAAATAAGTTGCTACTATCACACCGTCAAAGCCTTTTTAAGTTCTTTCTGCTGACAAAGTAGGACCTTTGATAAGAACGAGCATCGGCAATCGATATATTCTAACGCTTCAATGTAATCTAACTAAATATGTAATTTGTATACCAATCCCTACAAAAGAAGCCACAGTAACAGCAAAAGCGCTGGTTGAACGCTTTATTCTGATTTACGGAAATTTCATGGAACTTAGAACAGATCAAGGTACAGAAAATAAAAACCAAGTCCTTGAACAAATCTGTAAACTTTGATCCATAAAGCAAATTTTTTCAACAGCATACCATCCGGAAACCATCGGAGCATTGAAGAGAAATCACAGATCCTTAAAAGAGTATTTTCGATGTTTCAATAACGCTCACAGAGATGATTGGGATGAATGGATTCAATATTACACATTCAGCTATAACACAACGCTGCATACCGAACACAGCTACACTCCGTTTGAATTAGTATTTGGATGTAAAGCAAATTTACCAATTGATTTTCAAAAAACAGTAAACTACGAGCCAGTTTATAACATTGAAGAATTTTATTTATGAACTCATTTATTTGTACAGGCTCAATCGAATCAACTTTACAGAGTACGGTTTTTTTTCATGTTTATATACATCAGTTATCTTAGAACTAAGGTTAAGGGGGTGGAACCGATTACTCGCGACCGTCTCGAGGTTAATAGGAATTACAATTTTATGGATGGGAAAATTGCGGTGGAAATTTTAAACAAAGCATGAGGAACAATGGTTTTCATATATCTAGAATTTCAAATTACAATTTTTTAATTGAACGTTTTCAATTTAAAAAAAAATCACTCACTCACACACACAACAACACTCACACACACAACCACAATCACATACCGATGCACACAATCCTCAAAAATTTAACCTAAACAAGTAAGTTAATCAAACTGCAATCTAAGGCTAATGTTAGTCAAAAACACATAAATGAGTTTCATAAACTCCAGATCGCGTGCAGCCAAAATGTCTCGAATCGGTACATTGGGTTGTCCGCCTCGAGCCCGAAGGGAATCACAAAGCTCAGATCTGACTCCACGATGCTCAGCACAAAACCAAATAACGTGATCTGCGTACTGGTAGCCTTGTCCACATTCACAGAGATTGCTGTCTCCCAGCCCAACACGGAACAAATGATCGTTTAAAGAATAATGATTGGAAATGAGGCGAGACATCACACGAATGAAATCTCGACCCACATCCAATCCCCTGAACAAACATTTCTTAGACACCTTAGGAGTGATAGAATGTAGCCATCGCCCCAAATCTCCTTTACTCCATTTATACTGCCAGCTATCGAGTGATATCTGACGAAAAATATAGAAAAATTCGTTGAAGGCGATTTGTCGGTCATAAATATCGCCTTCCATAGCGCCCATCCTTGCAAGCGAGTCCGCTTTCTCATTGTCAGGAATCGAACAATGAGAAGGGACCCACACAAAGGTGATAATAAAAGAACGTAAAGATAAAGCACTTAGAAGACCTCGTATTTTTATAAGAAAATAAGAGGTGTGCTTTACCGGCCTCAAGGAGCGAATAGCCTCTATAGAACTAAGACAATCCGTGAAAATTAAGTATTGATCCGGTGTAAAAGAGGCAACAGTTTCTAAAGAAAAATGAAACAAGGTGCTTGAAGTTTATGAGCGACGCTATAATTTTCATTGTATACACCAAAGCCAGCGGAGTCCTCTATCTATCAAAAACCCGTCAGTGAAAAACGTTTTGGTGGAATCAACTAGGCCAAACTTTGCAGCAAATATCACCGGAGCAATCATAGGACGATGATGTTCTGGGATTCCACGAAGGTCTTGTTTCATGGTTGAATCAAAATGAACCGAATTTCCAAAATCGGAGAACACGATTGTGAATATTCAGCGAAGGGCTGACATCCTGTGTTATGTACAAATGGTACAAAGTCATGAAGCGGGTTTGAGGATTCAACTTAAGGAGCTTCTCAAAATTTTCGATCACCTGGGGGTTCATAACTTCACACCTGGTGAGGAGCATGAGAGATAATTCTGAAAACCGAACCGAGAGTAGCAACATGCTAGCCAGCACTTCAAGACTCATGGTATGAGTCGAGTGCATATAACCTAAAGCGATACGAAGACACCGATACTGAATACGTTCCAGTTTGATGATGTGCGACCGAGCCGCTGACTGAAAACAAAAACTACCGTATTCTATAGTCGACAAAATCGTTGTCCGGTACAACGTTAGAAGATCTTACGGATGCGCTCCCCACCAGGTCCCAGTAATTGTGCTCAGAAAGTTTATCCTTTGTTGGCACTTTCGCTTCAGATACTCAATGTGGAATCTCCAGGTGCCCATTGAATCGAATCAGACCCCAAGATATTTAAATGACATACAATGAGTTATCGGTGTACCCAAAATTTGAAGCTTCGATTGTGCAGGGTTATGCTTCTTAGAAAAAACTACCAACTCAGTTTTCTCCGTAGAGAATTCGATACCTAGCTCTAGAGCCCAAGTAGACAAATTGTCTAAGGTATCCTGTAAGGGTCCTTGCAGATCGACCCTATTGGGTCCCGTGACAGACACTACGCCGTCATCTGCAAGTTGTCTCAACGTACAGTTGTCACTTAGACAACCGTCAATGTCTTTGACATAAAAATTATACAAAAGGGGGCTTAAACATGATCCCTGGGGGAGACCCATGTAGCTAAATCGAAAAGCTGTAGAGTTTCCATGAGAAAAGCGCATATGTTTCTTTGACAGCAAATTGTACAAAAAATTGTTCATTAATGGTGAAAAACCACTACTCTCACCCGTCTCCAGTCATCCGGTACAATGTTGAGTTCCAGAAACTGATTAAACAAATGCAACATGCGCCTCTTTACGAGGTCTGGAAGGTTCTTAAGCAAGTTGAACTTGATTCTATCAGCCCCTGGAGCCGTATTGCCACACGAAAGGAGTGCGAGAGAGAGAGAGAGTTCTACCACTGAAAAAGGTTGGCTGATTTCATCTATCGAATTCGTGGTTTCGGGAGGAAACATTTGTGCTGGCACAGAATCTGGACAAACTTTTCGCGCGAACTTGAGGATCCATTGGTCCGAATACTCCTCGCTCTCGTTGTTCGTAATTCTGTTACGCAATCTCCGCGCCGTATTCCAAAGGGTATTCATCGACGTTTCACGCGATAGCCCGTCCACGAATTGTCGCCACTAACCGCGTTTCTTGGTCTTGATGAGGCTCTTAAATTCTCGTTCGAGAGCCGTGTACCTTTCGAAGTGCTCAGGTGTTCCACGTCTACGAAAAAATTTGAACGCGTCGGACTTTTTGCGGTAAACCTCGGTGCATTGCTGATCCCACCATGGGGAAGGAGGTTTCCTGCGAAATGACGTTCCTGTAACTGGTCGAGTTTGAGCTTGAAGCGCGCTGTCTAAGATCAGGTTGGAGAGAAAGATATATTCCTCCAGCGGTGCAAGCCCTTTTACCGTCGTTACGGCTTCAGCTACTGCTGTCCTGAACTTTGTCTAATCAAAGTAACGGGTAAGATCATACGTGACGTTGATGAATTCCGGTTGAGTGAGCCCAGTCGCCACCGAAATTTTAATAGGCAAATGATCACTACCGTGGGGATCTTGGATCACATTCCACGTGCAGTCCAACGATAATGAATTCGAGCAAAGTGTGAGGTCTAACCTACTGCCAAGTGAGGATGGACCAGCCAAGCGTGTAATTTCTCCATTGTTGAGAACGGTCATATTGAAGTTATCACAAAGATCTCATATTAAAGAAGACCGGTTATCATCGTACAGTTCTCCCCAGCCTGTACCGTGAGAGTTAAAATCTCCCATGACCAACCGCGGAGCAGGAAGAACCAAACAAATATCTGAAAGTTGTTTCTGGTTTATTGAGGCTCTAGTAGGAATATAAACGGAAGCAATGCAAAGGCTTTTATTTTTAATAACAGCCTAACATGCGACAACTTCGATACCTAGAATAGGAGGAAAATTCACTCTATAGAACGAGTAGCACTTTTTGATCCCCAAAAGTACTCCTCCTCCACGTGAATCCTCACGATCAAGCCGAATAATGTTGAAATCGTGAATCGGAAGATCGATTTCGGGTGAAAGCCATGTTTCACAAAGAGCAAATGCATCACAACCGATATTGTGAGCTAGAAATTTAAATGATTCCAATTTAGGAATAAGACTTCGGCAATTCCACTGTAGAACAGTGATCAAATCCCCGACCTCTTTTGGCAAATTATCCATCGAAGGAAATGATAGCTGCAATAATGCTTTTAAGAGGGTCAGACATTTCGAGGTATTTGAAAATACCTTCCACAATATCATCAAATGAGAACAGCCCAGAGATTCTGTTCTTAAAATCGGGGCATCAGGGGTTTTGGATGTCCCCGGGAGAGATGGGAAATCCTGTGTGTAGTTGGCACTTCGAAAACCAGGAGGATTTGGATTATCCTTATTTCCACTGCTCTTTGAATTGGGCATGTTGATTTGGGGCTTCTGTTCAGCTACTTTCCCTGCTCGGATGCGTCTTCGCTTCCGTGAAGCACCTTCTGGAAAACTGAAAGCTGTTCCCTCCTCAACCAAGTCCGAATCAGACTCGTCATCTGACAGAGGAGCAAAAGGATCTGTATTGATATCGGGTGGCGAGGCTTTCTTAAGCATTTCTGCAAAAGATTGCCTTGAACGTTGTTTCAGAGAACGTTCCAATTTTCCCCCGCATTGTTTGTACGACGGGCATGACGAGAGAGCATGGGGAGGAGTTCCCTTGCAGAAAACGCATTTTAGTGTGTTATCTGCACAGGGACCAGCCTCATGTTTCTCCCCGCAAGTTGAGCAGCGTGCCTTATTGCCGCAATGGGAGGCCGTATGCCCCATCTGCTTGCAGTTTTGGCAGATCATTACCCAGGGTACAAACAACCGCACAGGTAGCCGAAGTTTGTCCAGTTCTAAGTAGTGAGGAAGGGCAGAGCCAGAAAAGGTCACCCGAAACGAGTCTGTGGGGGTAACTTTTTTCTAACCCTCGCTGTGCGATATTTTAACTAACTTTCTTACTTCCAGTATCTGAACTGGGGGGAGCAGAGGGTTCTTAAATCGGCCAACCGCCCGCTTCTCCAAAATTTCAGGGCACAGACTAGCCTCTGTGACGACTCCTACAATCTCCACATCACGAGCTGGAATATAAGCTCGATATTCCAGTGTAAAATGCTGGGAGGAAGTAATCTCATTATCCTGCTTCAGGTTAGAGACGACAACACGGAGTTTATTAAATTTAACTTTCGTGATCTCTGTCACGGCTGAGAATCGCTCCGTCAAATCAGTAGTTATTTGATGCACATTCAGAGGTTTAATTTTGGGCTGAAAGTAGACAACCCATGGACCGACCGAGTCCATTGGATACGATCGCGGTTGGAATTTTGTTTGTGCCTCCCCTCAGGTGGCAAAGGCACTTTTTCAGCCAAACCGTCCATGTCGAAAAAACCTCTTCAACATGCACGATTTGCCTTACTCATGGGAGCGTTGAACGCCCCCAAAAATTTAAATCAGACACAAACACAAAATAGGAACACACACAAATTAACGCAAAACTCTAGTGGGATGAGAGACAGAGGAAAAAATAACATAACTAATATAACTGATCTGTTGCTGCTGCTGCTGCTGACGCACCGTATGCCTGAACGTCGCACTGCGGTGCGCTGCGTGGGTGTACGGGTGAATCCGATCGCCTTCGGGTGCACTCGCTCGACGATGTCGGATGACCGTTGGAGATGTAGTAGTGTATCGCTGGTTAGCATCACGACGCGGAGATGAAGCGAAAATGAGCGGGATGATAATTCGCCAGCAAGCACTGCTTATTTCACTGGAAAACCACACTGCCTTCTTAGAAAAAAAAACTCATTTTCACTCCTTTCACTGAAGTGAATAGATTTTGAGAAAAAAAACTAATTATTTCCAAGGATTGCACTCGAATAAATCTTCCAAAATAACGGAGCGCTGGATCGAACGAACTGTCCTCTTTCGCTGAACGAAGTGAGATGAGAAGAATATTATAACGAACTAAAATTTAAACATAATTTGACAAACAAATAAGCTAGAAAAAAATATTAAAAAGAAAACAAACCAGACAACAATCGGACAATGTAAAAATTAACCAAATAGATCTGAAAATCGGTGACAACATTTATATAACAAACGAAAATCGAAAAAAAATAGACCCATTCTATCTAGGACCATACATTGTAATAGAAATCAACAACCCAAATTGTACTATTTTGAATAAAAATACAAACAAGCAAAAAGTGATTCACAAAAATATAATTGTAAAAACATAAAACAAAGTTGTAAAATAACAAAAACAAGAAGAAGAAAATCCGAAGAATTTTCAAAATTTTGATAGCAATCAAATAAAATGAACATTCGATAGTCAAAAGAGTAGCCAAAAACATACATGCCACTGTAACAGCAAACGAACCGAATTCTCCAATCAGTCATAAAAAAGCACATTATGCAATTACAGCCATATATAGCCTTACCAACCAAATAAGTCATTTACCTACTCAGTCATTCAGAACAGCGAACCCGAATGCGCGAATCGTGTTACACCGTCCAACGTGCTAAAAAGCAAAGTATGCACATTGACACACGTAGACAAAAACTCACGCCAATAAAGGCATCCTATTCTGACTACAGTAATTAAATGTAGATCACACCAAATCAATGCAACAATTTAAAATGTAGCACGACAACAATTCCATTTACAAACCCCATCAATTTTTTGAATAAAAACCAGAAATTTTCGACTAACGAATCTCTTTGGATTGCGATCCACTCCTGGAAAAGAAAATCCCCCAAAGGTTCTGCGAATTGAGGACACCGCTTCCACTCTGGATTATGCCATGAGCCTGCAAACATTAGTAAAGGCATAATAGTCGTTATTGATTGGTGTCCCCATTCTATTGGGTCCCCCCTTCGCACCGCTATCGCCATCCGTTGTACCTAGTCGTTTTCGTGATCTCTTGGTTTTCTATGAAACAGGGAGGCCAAGTGAGGGTTGAACACGTTCCTTCATGAGGTTCGTGTCCAGAGCCAGATCAGCGTAAGTCGAGAATTTTACATCCGAGCCTAGTACCCATCGACTTGATGGATAGATGGTGAACGTATCCGGAGGCCTTCCAAGGTTTTACCGGGACGGAGGCAAACGTACCATAAGCCCACTCGCCGCTTCAAGTTGGTGTCACCCTTCTTTACTCAGGGAGCAGAATAGCACGATTGTCAGCACATCGTCGCCATCCGGATCGTATTCCGTAGTCCGTTGTCGTTTGCGTTGGCCAGTATGCCATAGTCAAGATGTTACTGGCATCGATCCTGATGTGCCAGTTGGCACTCCGGGTGTTGGGCTAAGGCACTTTGGAAGCGGTACCAGGTCGCTTGTACGGAGTTGCTAACAAATATGTGGTTTTTTTTTATAGGGGTCCAACAGAGCCCACTGTTGAATCCCCGCCACATCTAAGGCGCCCTCTGCTTGAGCTGTCTGGAGCCCAGAATCTCGGTGACTCCCCGAAGGAAGAGCCAAAGGTGGTAATCCACACGGGTGTGTGAACGGTTTTCGCTAAGGAAAGATTCCCAAGCTTCCACCCGACTCGCAGAAGGGGGGTGGGGGGCGTCAAGACCCTGGACTCCTATCCCTGCTGCCTCTGTGTGTGTGTGTGTGTGTGTGTGTGTGTGTGTGTGTGGGGGGGGGGGGGGGTGTGTGTGTGTGTGTGTGTGGGGGGGGGGGTGTTTTTTTATATACGAGTTTCGGGAAATCCTTATGGACTGCCCTAACACAGAGGCCTGCACTTGATCATCGCCGTTTCACCCTTGTTACACAATCGGAGCCCCCGGGACTGCCCTATGGTATTTCTTCGAGGAGGGTCTTGGCCATTTGGCTACATAGAGCCATTTAGCTCCTACTCCTTACCACAACCATTTTGCGCTCGTCTTACTTGGTGGAGCCATTCCGCTCCTACCCTCAACGTCATAAAATTCAGTTGTCACTGACGTCGGATCTACCCTTTTCTGACGGAGGAATAACCCGCCTGTGGGCCCCAAAAGCGAACAACGGTGAGCCATTTAGCTCCTACATACTGACGCAATCGACTCGAGTAATCTCGACTGTGAAACTACCATACAACATCATCCAAGATCGACAACCCGCTACACCATTCAATCACTAGCTTCTTGATTCTCCCGCCATTTTCGCTGTAGAGCCGACATGATTTGCTTAATGGCTCCGTTGATCGCATTCCAAACACTTTCGTCACGGCACATTCTATAGACGATGTTAACTGGGCTGGTCTCTGTCCCACTGATGGCAAGCATATCGCTTCGCAATGGTCCAAATCGTGGGCAGTCAAAGACCACGTGCTCCGGTATCTCTTGGACATCTGCACACTCCGGACAAAAGGGTGACGCTGCGTGTCCGAATCGATGCAAATATTGCCTGAAGCAACCATGGCCAGACAGAAACTGCGTAAGGTAGAAGTTTACCTTTCCGTGCTTCCTTTTCATCCAGATCGACAAATCCGGTATGTACAGGTGGGTCCATCGACCGTTCACCCCCGTGTCCCATTCTCATTGCCATTTAGTCATCGACTCCGCTCTCACTAGCTTTCGAACTCCTCTGATATTTCTCCTCTGGTAACATTCACTGTCCTCCGCGATAGTGATGCCAATCGGTATCATTCCGGCAATTACGCATACTGCATCCGATGAAATAGTTCGGTACGCACTCACGACTCGGATGGCCATGAGCCTAAACGTACTGTTCAACTTCACCCGGTTTCGCTTGGTTTCCAGCGCTGCGACCCAGGCTGGACCTCCGTATCTAAGTATCGATGATGATACACTAGCCAGTAGACGCCGCTTACTACTTCTAGGTCCGTAGCTATTCGGCATGATTCTGGCTACCGCATTGATGGCCTTCCCACCTTCCCACAGGCATAATCTACGTGGCTGTTGAAATTTAGCCGGTTGTCGATCATCACACCCAAATACTTCAGCACGCGCTTCGATGCTATGGCGAGCCCTCTGATGACAATTTCTGCTCGCTGTACCGCTTTGCAGTTGTTGACAACAGCACCTCCGTTTTGTTGTTGGCTATCTGCAGCTTCGATCCCTGCATCCAGTTTTCAATTATGCCGATTTCTTCGGTCACCAGTATTTCCACTTCTTCCAGTGTCTCGCCTTTCACTGATAATACGATGTAATCTGCAAAGCCACCAATCATTATGCCTTTGGGAAGCTTCAGCGTTAGCACACCGTTGTACATCCCGTTCCAAAGTGTTGGGCCAAGGATGGAACCTTGTGGAATTTCCGCCGTGATGTTCACCGATTTCCGCCCCACGGAGGTTTCGTAGATCAGCACCCGGTTCTGAAAGTAACTCTTCAGAATTCTGCACAGGTAATCAGGGACAATCATTCTGTGCAGCGACTCGGCAATAGCCACCCAACTATTGAAGGCGTTCTTAGCGTCGATCGTTACAACATCGCCTCTCCGCGTCTGTTTGGACGCCTTCACGACTGTCTCGACCACTGTACGAATGGCATCCACCGTAGACTTCCCTTTCCGGAAACCGAATTGCATCGTCGATAGCTCGTGCTTGCTCTCAGTAAATTTCGTCAGCTCGGAGGATGATTCTCTCCAGGAGTTTTCCAAGCGTATCCAATAGGCATATTGGCCTATACGATGCTGGTTCCCCCGGAGGCTTTCCTGGCTTCGGCAACCACATTAATTTCTGTATTTTCCACCTGTCCGGGAAATGGCCTTCCTCTAGACATTTCTGTAACACATCCCTGAACATTTCCTGGAATGCCTGAATCACCACTTTCAGAGCCACGTAAGGGATTCCATCTAGTCCGGGTGCCTTCCTCACCTTAAGCTTCACCTTCGCCAGTGCCACGAGTTCCTCGTTTAAGACTTGCATGTCCTCAAAATTACTTCTCTTTTCTTCGCCGTACGGTGAACGTGGCCACGTCGTTGGATCGTGCGTCGGGAAAAGTCCATCTACGATAACCTTCAGTTTTGCTGGACATAGCTCTGCAGCCATTGATGGGCCTTTGATCTTCGCCATGACAATACGGTACGTGTCACCCCAGGAGTCAACATCAGCGGCTCGTAGCAGTTCTTCTGGCTCAGTCATATCTCTCGTTTTAATTCGGTCGTAGCCGCTCGGAACACCACCCTATGTACCTCTCTGTCTGCTGCGGTTTTTGCTCTCTGAACGTCTTCTGGCTCTGAGAGTTCGTGTTCTTGCACGAGGGTTCGTCAAGCCCCTGGACTCCTATCCCTTCTGCCCCTGGGTATGTGTGAGCGCGCGTGTGTGTGTGCGCGTGCGTGTGTGTGTTTTTTTTTATTACTTGGTGTTAAAGCTTTTACTCCGACCTAGCACACGTTCGGTAGCTCGACTCCAGCTACCGAATTCGTCCATCGTGTGCCAGAGTGAGGGACTCTGAACAGAGAAGATGACTCTGAACCCTACTCCTCTAAACTCCACCAAGAGTCTGACGTTGCCTGTATCCCCCGGATTCCACTGGAAGTGACTACTTCGGGAGGAGGCTGTGCTCATGCACTTCTCTTGTTGCCAGGCCTAGCTAGTCGCGCTAGTTCGCTGATCTCATCACCATAAAACTTCTGCTGCTGCGCACTCCGGTTGTAGATGTACTACTCTTCTTGTTGACCAGTTGGATGCCGAGGTCGGTCCAGCGATTCCGGTTGGAGGGTGACTTCTGGTTCACTGGCGCCCCGATGACCCTGAACTGGTGGTTTGTCACAATCGGTGCTACTCGGCATACTCCCCGACGGTGGAGATAGCCTACTCCGGCGGAGGGTTCCCCGACGAAAGAATTCTTCCGAAACCGATGCAATCTAGGCAGATGTCTAGGTCGGTCCTGCGGTTCTGGTTGGAGAATGACTTCCAGTCCACAGGCGCCCGACGACCAATTGCCGGTGCTTCTTCACGATCTACTCAGACTAGTCCCCGACAGTGGACCTAGCCTACTCGGACGGAGAATTTCCCGACGACGAAAGTTCTCCCGAAACCGTTTTTTAGATGCTGATACGTGACGCTCGGTCTAGTCCCCGGCGGTGGATCTAGCCTACTTCGGTCACGCCCGATGGTGCGCTTTTTCTTCTCTCATACACATGCTGGTGAGTACCCAGGTCGGTCATCGACTCAAAACCTGTACTGCTACGACACTTGTCGCTGCTCCTCTCGCCAACTTCGTTGCAGTGCAGACACAATCTGAACGACTGTTCTGTTCACCGCGTCCCATTTTTCTTCGTCAGCGCACATTTTTTGAACAATGTTGTCCACGTTTACGTCGTCACCGACGATGGATCTCATGCCGTTTCGCACGTTCTCGATCCGTGGACGTGTGTGTGTGTGTGTTTTCTTTTTTTTTTATAAGGTTGAAAAAAGCTTCAAAAGCCTGGCCTGTAGTGTTATTGGCACTGTGTGGGACTCACTCAAGCGGTAATGGGACTCGCTTCCGTCGTGCCTAACCACTAAAAAACATTCCTTATTTCTCTTTGCCTTCTCCCCCCGGGACCACGATGAAGCGACTACTTCAGGGGGCGGCTGTGCTCATGCACTTCTCTGTTGTATTGACTCTTGCCGCGTTATTTTGTGCTGCTTTATGTGCCCATCGAGACGTGTACCGATATGGAGTAGCCGACCATCATAACGTGCTCTCCTCACGGTCACCCTCGTAGCACCCTCTTCTGCTCCAGCGCTACTGACCATCAATCTTCACTCCACCATAGAACCACTACACTGTTTACAGGGATCCAGATGCTCTCAATGTTGTCCTCTCTATTGCTGACGTTACTTTGCGCTGTTCGGTGTACCCATTGAGACGTGTACCGATATGGAGTAGCCGGCCGTCATAACGTGCCCTCATTCACAGTCACCCTCGTGGGACATCAACGCTGCTTGATCGCTGATGTTCCCTCCATTCGCGCTGCAACTTAGTCATAATTTGCGTCACTACACTATTAACGGCATTCCAGGTGCTCTCCTCACGACTCATTTCCTCGATGATGTTCTCCGTATTAAGCACCGGCATCTCCCTTCGAACTTCCTCAAACCTTGGGCAATCGAAGATCACGTGCTCCGCTGTTTCTTCTGCTTTCCACACACTGGACAGACGGGTGACGTTGCGTGTCCGAACCGATGCAGATACTTTCTGAAGCATCCATGACCAGATAGGAACTGCGTCAAGTGAAAGTTAATTTCGCCATGTTTTCTGTTTGTCCAACACGACAGAACTGGTATAAGCCGGTGTGTCCACCTACCGTTTCTCGCCGTGTTCCACTCCTGCTGCCATTTCTCTATCGATGTCGCACGCACGATCTTCCGAACCCCTTTGGTTTCCTTCCTCGTGTAGCACTCACTGTCCTCGGCCAGGATAATGTCGATAGGAATCATTCCGGCGATGACACATACTACTTCCAACGAGATGGTCCTGTATGCGCTCGCAACTCGCATGGCCATGAGACGATACGCTCTGTTTAACTTAACACGATTCTTCTTGCTTTCCAACGCTGAAATCCAGGCTGGCCCACCGTACCTCAGTATTGAAGAGGAAACGGTAGCTAGTACACGTCGCTTACTACTGGTAGGTCCGTTACTATTCGGCATGATTCTGGCTATCGCGTTAATAGCCTTTGCCGCTTTTTCGCAGGCATAATCGACGTGGCTGTTGAAGTTCAGCCGGTCGTTGATCATCACACCCAAGTACTTCAGTGCTCGCTTCGAGGCTATGACATGCCCTCCTATGACGATTTCCGCCCGTTGCACCGCTTTGCAATTGCTGACCACTAGCAACTCCGTTTTATGGTGTGCTATCTGCAGTTTAGCTTAGCGCATCAAGTTCTCGACCGTGTTAATCGCTTCGGTCGCCAACATCTCTACTTCCTCTATCGTCTCGCCTGAAACTATCAGGACAATATCGTCTGCAAAACCAACGATCTTGACTCCCGTTGGCAACTTCAGTGTTAACACCCCATTATACATTGCGTTCCAAAGCGTCGGTCCCAGGATGGACCCTTGTGGCACTCCCGCCGTGATCCTAATCGACTTCTGGCCCATTTCTGTATCGTACAGCAAACCCCGGTTCTGGAAGTAGCTACTGAAAATCTTGCACAGATAGTCAGGAACCCTGATTCTGTGTAGCGCTTCGGCGATGGCTTCCCAGCTAGCGCTGTTAAAGGCATTCTTGACGTCTATCGTTATCACCGCACAATATCGATTACCTCTCCTCTGCTGCTTGAGTGCCTTATAAGCACTGTCGACGACAATCCGAATTGCATCCACCGTTGACCTTCCTTTCCGGAAGCTGAATTGGTTTGATGACAAGCCATGGTCGCTCTCTGTGCACTTTATCAACCTGTTTAGGATGATCTTTTCCAAAAGCTTGCCAAGTATATCCAACAAGCATATGGGTCGATACGATGCTGGATCCCCTGGCGTCTTTCCTGGCTTTGGCAGTAGCACCAGCTTTTGAATCTTCCACCTGTCTGGAAATCTCCCCTCTTCTAGACAATTCTGCAACACATTCCTAAACGTGTCGGGATACCTCTGTAGCGCCGCTTTTAATGCCACGTTGGGAATTCCATCCGGACCCGGAGCTTTGTTCACCTTCAGCCCTTTTGCTACTGACAAGAGCTCATCGTTGGAGACTCGTGTACCACCAGTTGCTGCTGCATCTTCATTACCGTACGGTGTCGGTGGCCATGCCGTAGGTTCGTGCTGTGGGAAGAGACCATCCACGATCGTCTTCAGCTTATCCGGGCATCTTTCAACCAGTGTCACTTGACCCTTAAACTTTGCCATCACTATTCGGTAAGCGTTGCCCCAGGGATTTGCATCGACATCTCGGCACAGTTCTACGAAACAGCTGGACTTGCTTCTCCGTATTTCTCGTTTTAATGCGGTTCTGGCCGCCCGGAATGCTACCCTACGCTCTTCTCTAACCGCTTCCGTTTTTGCTCGCTGAACTCGTCTTCTGGCTTTGAGACAACTAGCACGAAGGTTACTGAGTGCCTCGTTCCACCAGTATACTAGGCGCCGTTCATTTCTTGGCTTCAACTTCCTCGGCATGGTGGTATCACATGCCGCAGTCAACCATGTTGTCAGCTCTTCCGCGTCCGAGGGGGCACTTCCTACACGCAGTGCTTCTGTAAAGAGGTCGCTATCGAACTCCTTTGCCTTCCAGTTTCGTTCGCTCGTATTCATCCGTCGTACTGATACTGAGTTCCCTTTGCCGATTGTGTACCTGATTGCCTGATGATCGCTATTTGTGTACTCCTCGCTTACTCTCCAATTCATGTTTCTCATCAGCGATGGACTGCAAAAAGTAACGTCGATAATGGACTCACGACCATCTCTGCGAAAAGTGCTGACGGTACCTTCATTGACCAGCTGAACCTCTAACTTTACCAGCGCTTCCAGAAGGCTGAACCCACGGGCGTTGGTACACCTGCTGCCCCACTCCTCTGCCCAAGCATTAAAGTCTCCTGCGATGATGACAGGTTTCCGCCCGATCAGATGTACGGTGAGTTCATCCAACATCTGGTGATACTGTTCCGCCGTCCATCGAGGTGGTGCGTAGCAACTGCATATAAAGACTCCATTGATTTTGGCTATCACGAAACCTTCATGCGTGCTCGAAACCAGTTCTTGGATAGGATATCTACCCATAACATGTATGGCAGCCATTCCTGCTCTATCTACCACCCACTTGCCGCTATCCGAGGGTACTCGATACGGCTCTGCAATGATTGCAACGTCGCACATGGTTTCCGTTGTTGACTGCGACAACAGTTGCTGCGCGATGTCACAATGATTCAGATTTATCTGGATTATCTCGATCATTGTTGGCTCGCCCTCACTTTCTGATACACCGGGCATTTGTAGCTTCCCGTGATGTGGTCGCTGTCGTCCTCATTTGTACAGAGCATGCACCTAGGTCGCTTCTTGCAGTCGCTAGCGATATGACCCTACTCTCCGCACCTTCGGCACCGATCCGATCTATCAGGACCCTCGCAGTTTCTCGACAGGTGGCCAAATCCCATGCACTTATAGCACCGTTCCATCTCTTTTGTGACTCGAGGGGTGACTTTTAGCGGACATACTGACCACCCAACTTTTACTTTACCTACCGCCAACAGTTTTTTGGCAGAGGCTGTAGCCAAACGGATCACCGCCGTCTGCATGCCACCGTATTTCTTTCTCAACCGGATTGTCATCGGCTCATCTCCTAGTTCACCCTGCACCTGCAGCGCACTTCTTACTTCATCTACTGTCGTTACCTCATCTAGATCGCGGCACTCAACCACCGTCTCCTGTGATAAGGCCCTAACGTTTGCACCGTCACCAAGAGACTTTTCGACGAGTGACTTGAACGTCGCGCTTTTGACCGAAGGATCTTTCTTTAGCTCGAATAGCATGTCCCCCTTCTGGGTGCGCCTGGTTTTTATCACGTTTGCTCCTAGCTCCCTTAGCTCCGGATCGTCTTTAACTCTTCTGAGGATTTCAGCATGTGTTGTTTACAACTAAGGCATCTCCTTTCCATTTTTGCCGGTCCACTTTTTTCTTCTCTCCATTATTCCTAGCCTCTTCCATCTCCTGCTCTTCTTTCTTCTTCTCTGCCTTCTTCTTTTCTTCCTTCGTCTCGTTTTTATGTCGCACGATTTGCCATTTGCTACCCTTGCCTTCCATTATCACCACTTCGCCGATGTCTTCTTTTTGTTTCTTGGACGCTTCTTCCTCACCTGGTGTTTCGCGATCTCTTTTACTGCCCGCATGATAGTTTACTGACATTTCCTTCACTTCTTTTTCAGCCTTTTCCGCCCTATCTCTCCAAACTTGCTGCTCACGTTCGACCGCTAACATTGTAGACTTAATACCCGTCACTAGTGACCTTGGCAACATTCCACTTTTTGCAAACGGATTGGCTTTTTCATGCGCGGTCTCTATACCACCACCTTCATCGCACGTATTTGAGGGTGGACGATCATCCTCCTCCATCATTTTGCAAGACGACCGAAATCTTCACGGCCTGATTCGAAGATACGATCACTTGACAACACGCGACGAAAACCCGGCTAACTGAGAACGACGGGACACCACACAATCGACGCACTGATTTCCGCTGGCGTGCGAACACGACTTCTAAGCGCGATCGAACCACCAAATATTGAATTATGGAGAGTGTGAGCTGTTTAGTGGAATACCTGTAACTAGAAAATAAGAAGAATGATTAGTAATTTCCATTTAATTCCAACTAGCTTTATTGCTTATCTTGACAGATACGCGTATTTCGTCTACAATGTGCAAACTTCTTCAGTGTTGTGTACTAATACTCGGCAGTCGAGTATTAGTACACGACACTGAAGAAGTCTGCACATTGTAGACGAAATACAAGTATCTGTCAAGATAAGCAATAAAGGTAGTTGGAATTAAATGGAAATTACTAATCATTCTTCTTATTTTCTAGTCACCAAATATTGTTTTTTGAACTTTTTTTTCATGCGCCGTGAATTGAAAAAATAAATAAAAATGCACCAGCTTAATTTTGGACCAGCTTATTTCTTCTACACACTCTGCACTTTGCTAATTAATTAGCCTGATTACACACGCGACGGTGAAATAAACTTCGACCGAGTATAATCGCTACTATCCGTAACAGAGACACTCTCTGTTCTCGTGTGTGTGTGTGTGTGTGTGTGTGTGTGTGTGTGTGTGTGTGTGTGTGTGTGTGTGTGTGTGTGTGTGTGTGTGTGTGTGTGTGTGTGTGTGTGTGTGTGTGTGTGTGTGTGTGTGTGTGTGTGTGTGTTTTAATACAAGGTTCGGGAAGTCCTTATGAACTGACCAAATACAGAGGCCTGCACTTGGTCACCGTGGACTGTGTTAGAGTGTGGTACTAATATAAACAGGTCGTTTAGCAAGGTTAATGCCAATATTTCAATTTACGTTCAGGATTGTCATATAGTTCATTTTATAAATTGAATATATGACACATCGTATATTAAGGCCTGTACTCCAAAAAAAATGCACCATTTTTATCCGTGTGTAACTTTTTTGTCCGTGGGTAAAAATTGATGAAAATCTAAGTAGAACTAGTTTAGTGGTTATTGAGATGTCATCGAAACAAGAAGAAAATCACCGGAGAATTTTACGCGCCGTCATGCTAAATCCGACTGCGACCATGAAATGGATCGGAAGACAACTGGGAATCACCCATACAACTGTGTCACGGGTGGTAAAATCGTTTAAGGAGACCCAGGCGACCGAGCGGCGGGCTGGAAGTGGAAGAAAATCGAAGACAGCTGACCCTATGAAGGCTCGGAAGTTGTTGGATTATTTCAAGTGTAATCCGAACCTTTCGATTTGCGGCTCTGAATGCAAAGTGTTCCGCCTGGTTCGTTCAGCAAACCATGAAACGAGCTGGGCTCCGTATATTTAAGGTCCGCAAGGCATCAAACCGGCGTGATCAACAAAACACGGCGGCTAAATCCCGCGCAAGGAAGCTGTATCGAGAGTGGTTAACGAAACCGATGTGTGTGGTTATGGATGACGAAACCTGCATCAAGGCAGACGCAAAGCAGATAACGGGGCTAGAGTTCTACGTTGCCAAATCACGGTTTGATGTTCCGGAAGACATAAGGAAGAAGAAAGTGGACAAATTCGCCAAAAAATACTTGCTCTGGCAGGCCATATGCCAATGCGGTAGACTGAGTAAACCGTACATCACAACGGGTACCATCAACAGCGAAATTTACCGCACCGAGTGCCTCCAGAAGCGTCTGTTGCCCTTCGTGCGGTCCCACGGAGGCGAAATATTATTTTAGCTGGACCTGGCATCATGCCATTACGCGCGATCGACGTTGGATTGGTACAGAGACAATAACGTTGTTTTTGTACCAAAAATCGCCAACCCCCCAAATTCACCAGAGATTCGTCCGGTGGACAAATTTTGGGCCATTATGAAGGTCAAAGATTAAAGTGGATGGATTAAAGTAACCAAAAAGCTCGGCTCCACCATTGCACAAAATGTAATGAGGGGTCTTAAGGGAAAGGTGCGGGCTTTCGGCGATGAAAAAAAAATTAATAAAGTAATGATGCCGAAAAATAATGCATATAAATTATTTTCTTCAGCTCACTTGCTACCGACAACTAGTGCTATGGTATGCAATGACGATGATGGTGATAGTTCCACTCGTGAGTACCATCATTCGGAGATCGACGATACGATAAGAGCGAAAGGAGGAGACGACGACGGAAACAAAGAGCTGACGGCGTCGAGGACCACGATGCGTCTGAATGTTCTTACTTCAAAGATACGCGTCAACGATGCGCATCGAGAAGATTCGACTACGTGATCAGCATCATTATAAAAGCGGTAGCGCTTTGCGCATAGCGCATCAGTTTTGTATAAAGGGTTAACCAAGTGACATTGAAATAAAGTGTTATCTTAGAAAAAACTAGTACACGACACTGAAGAAGTCTGCACATTGCAGACGAAATACGCGTATACGCGATAAGCAATAAAGGTAGTTGGAATAAAATGGAAATAACTAATCATTCTTCTCATTTTCTAGTTACAGGTATTCCACTAAACAGCTCACACTCTCCAGGATTCACTTAAAGAAAACTGTTCATCATCTAGTGAAGATTTTCCTACTCCACTATAGGCATTGGATTTTTGCTGCTACTGAATCGTCGACGAATAAGTAAGCAATAAGCGTTAGTCCCTTCGTTCAGATCCACAAATTGATCCCACCCGCGGTAGTCAATTATGGACACCGGTCCGACTGCACTCGGACAACCTATTGCTTTGCATTAAACCCCATCGCTTCTGGAGCACCAACATAGAATTTGATTGCACATCCGAAAGGGATACGTTTCTGTTCCTTCACTCTGATTCGGATCGCAGCAGTAGTGCCTTCCAATTAGCAACATAAAGAACAAGTTTGATAGTGAATTTTATGAATTGTTCTTTCGACAGTTGTTTGTGAATAGACGTATAGGAAAGTGGATCAGAATGGACAAAAACAAGTTATTCAGTGCACTGTACAACGCATTTGTTAAAACGTATCCGGAAAAGAAAAAAAACAGCATGTCAAGCTGATACCGTGACGTTTTGGCATCGGGCAAAAGGTAAGGAACCTGGTGAAAAGCTCGAAGCATTGGTTCAGTCAAAAATACGTGATCTTGAGGCAATCTCGTTAAAGCGACATGGCAAATTGTTGCAATTCTGAGGCAAGGCTGCAGTCAAACCTGCAAAAGTTGTTTCTGACGATATGGTGTCGCCAAAGCGTAAAGAAACTCCCATCAAAGTTCCACAGCAGCTAAGTACATCGAGTTGCCCCAAGCCTCCTGCGCCTGTACAAGAGAAGATTAAAATTGAACTGAACGATGTTTCAAAACAAGTTCTGCGACTCAAAGAGCGTGATTCAGCGGGTTTAATGAGAAATGAAGAATTCCAAGAGCTTCGTAAATTATCAAATAAAAAATTGAAACTGGAGAATGATTTGAAAACAATAATTTCTGAACCGGAGAGGCAGCAAAAACGTAGGGATCAAGTTAAGTCTTCGAAGCTGAAATTGATTGAAGCAATCCCAGAAGTAGGTATATAGCAATAAAAATAACCATGTATCAAAATTAAACAATAAAATTTTGCACAATTACAGCAAACTTCCTCAGTACAAGGACAACTATTGGTCGGCCCTGTCTGGAGGAACATTAATCAGATCTACTGAAATCAATTTGTGACATTGCACTGCACGGTTCAGCAGCTCAAGAAAAAAACGACAGTTCGAAAGCGTCAGAAGCATAAAAACACTGGATGAGCTCACATTGGCACTACATGAACAAGGATTTCATCTCAGTAGATCTGCAACGTACCTTTGATTACTACCTCGTCGATTTAATACAACAGAGGGAAAAAAGCACGTCAAAACGGTACCAGTAAAATTGCTTCGTGCGAGTAATTCAAAGCATGTTGACCATCAAGATGGTCGATTTTGTACCGCCACCATCAGATCTCTTGATTAGATGACGTCATTAGTTGAACCAGATGAAGTTGCTTTTCTCAGCCATGATGATAAAGCCTGAGTCGTGATCGGATGGACAGCAGCCAACAAACAAGCTCCTCTGCTTATGCACGTCGAATTCAAGGTTACTCTTCCGGATCATGATTGGGTAGTGGCTTCACGCCATTAGCTGATCCCATCTGTTACAGCTGGTATAGGGGCGAAACACAACGGATCAGGGCAACCAGAAGCTGTTGGCTACTCCGGTCCCACTTATCAACTGCTTACTTCTGCTTACTACTTTAAGCGTCTATTAGAATTGGAGGAATTCGATTCGATTATGAAAAAGGATGGTCTAGTAAAGCCTTTAGTCATCATCATAGTCGAAGTGGTCCGGATGAAAATCCGCGATACCGAAAAGTTGTACAGGTAGCTGTTTATCACTTTTTGGAACATAATTTGGATGCAATTTTCATCGCTACGAATGCTCCCGGGAGAGGCAAAGAGTTAGCTGGTCTGATCATACCTCGCGATCATAATGGATCGCACTTGGATTCACAACTTCGCACTATAGACGAGGACCTGGAAAAAAGAACTTCATGTTTGCTGGAACAACATTGGCTGAAGTGTGTAGTGATCTGACCATTGGTGGTTTTCCTACAGTGGCTGAGTATGTTCATTCAGATTCTTCTGAAGTAGATCCTGAATCTCTCGAGCTTCGTGATCAATGTTGGTTCGACATGCCCGTTAGAACAATCCAATATTGCATTATAGTGAAATGTGACAACAGGTATTTCTTTATGCAATGTAAACAAATTATGTTCCCAAAATTAGTTCAATTTGTTTCCAGGACGTGCTGTACACCAATGAGAAGCTCTTTGTCTACGGTGTAGCAGAACAGATTTTTGCCACGACCAATTCTGTTAGTACAATCATCTGAGGGGCTGAAAAGTGCTCTCAGAGAGATCAAATCCAAAGCTTTCCATCGGTATTTGTACTGAACTCAATCGATCCATGCATAATTTTGCCTAAAGCCTAAAGTTCATTGAAAGACAGAGTGTGTGTCTTTTGCGGACTTTATTTCGCATCCCAGGTTATGTTTTTTTTTAAAAATCATTTATTTGTACAGGCTCAATCGAATTAACTTTACAGAGCCAAGATTTCATTTTTGTATATATCAATTATCTTAAAACTAACGTTAAGGGGACAGAACCGATTACTAGCGGCCGTCTCGAGGTTAATAGGAATAACAATATACAATGGGAAGAGGGGCGGGAATTTAAAGTATGTTTAACATAACACTTGTAATTTAAATTCTAAATTGTCAAAAAACTTAAAACTATACAACTTTCGGCTTCTTTTGACTTTGACTTGATCATTTTTGAGAAAGAAAAAAAAACACACAAACACAGATAACAAAAAAACATAAAGTAAGCATAAAGGTTAATTTAGGTCATTTAGACAACTGTCAATGTCTTTGACATAAACATTATACAAAAGGGGGCTTAAACATGATCCCTGGGGGAGACCCATGCAGCTAAATCGAGAAGCTGTAGAGGTTCCATGAGAGAAGCTCATATGTTTCTCTGACAGCAAATTGTACAAAAAATTGTTCATTAGGGTGAAAAGCCACAAGCGTGGAGTTTATCTGAAAGAACTTCAACAGATACTGAATCAAAAGCCCCCTTGATATCCAAGAAAACAGAAGCCATTTGCTCTTTTTTAGCAAACGCTAACTGAATATCTGTGGAAAGCAACGCGAGACAGTCATTCGTTCCCTTACCCCTACGGAAACCATATTGAGTATCTGACAGCAGGTTGCTCGTCTCAACCCATTTGTCCAGACGGAAGAGGATCATTTTCTCCAACAACTTTCGAATACAAGATAACATCGCGATGGGTCGATAGGAGTTGTGTCGGACGCGGGCTTACCAGGTTTTTAATGGAAATAACACTCACTCGTCTCCAATTATCCGGTACAATGTTTAGTTCCAGAAACTGATTAAACAAGTGCAACATGCGCCTATTAGTGACGTCTGGGAGGTTTTTAAGCAAGTTGAACTTGATCCGGTCAGCTCCAGGAGCCGTATTGCCACACGAAAGGAGTGTGAGAGAGAGTTCTACCATTGAAAAGGGTTGGCTGATCTCATCTATCGAATTAGTTGTTTTGCGAGGAATCATCCGTGCCGGCACAGAATCTGGACAAACTTTTCGCGCGAATTTGAGGATCGATTGGTCCGAGTACTCCTCGCTCTCGTTGTTCGTAGTTCGGTTACGCAGTCTTCGCGCCGTGTTCCAAAGAGTACTCATCGGAGTCTCGCACGATAGCCCGTCCACGAATCTTCGATAGTATCCGCGTTTCTTGGCCTTGATGAGGCTCTTAAGTTCACGTTCGAGAGCCGTGTATACTTCGAAGTGCTCAGGTGTTCCACGTCTACGGAAAACTTTGAACGCGTCGGACTTTTTACGGTAAACCTCGGTGCACTGTTGATCCCACCATGGAGAAGAAGGTTTCCTGCGAAATGACGTTCCTAGAACTGGTCGAGTTTGAGCTTGAAGCACGCTGTCCAAGATAAGGTTGGAGAGGAAGTTATATTCTTCCAGCGGTGGAAGCCCTTCTACCGTCGTTACGCCTTCATCTATAGTTATTCTGAACTTTGTCCAATCAATATTACGAGTTAGGTCATACGCGACGTTGATGGATCGTACCCGATGGCAACCGAAATTTTAATAGGCAAATGATCACTACCGTGGGGATCTTGAATCACATTCCATGTGCTATCCAACGATAATGAATTCGAACAAAGTGTGAGGTCTAATCTACTGCCAAGTGAGGATGGACCAGCCAAACGTGTTACTTCTCCATTGTTAAGAACTGTCATATTGAAGTTGTCACAGAGGTCATATATCAAGGAAGACCGGTTGTCATCGTACAGTTCTCCCCAGCCTGTACCGTGAGAGTTAAAATCTCCCATGATCAACCGTGGAGTTGGAAGGACCGAACAAATAGCTGAAAGTTGTTTTCGGTTTATTGAGGCTCTAGGAGGAATATACACAGAAGCAATACAGAGGCTTTTATTTTTTATGACAGCCTGACATGCGACAACTTCAATACCTGGAATTGGAGGAAAATTTATTCTATAGAAGGAGTAGAACTTTTTGATCCCCAAAAGTACTCCTCCTCCACGTGAATCCTCACGATCAAGACGAATAATATTGAAGTCATGAAAAGGAAGATCGATTTCGGAAGAGAGCCATGTTTCACAAAGAGCGAATGCATCACAACCGGTATTGTGAGCTAAAAATTTAAAAGATTCCAATTTAGGAACAAGACTTCGACAATTCCACTGCAGAACAGTGATCAAATCCCCGACCTCATTTGGAAAATTATCCATCGAAGGAAATGATAGCTGCAAGGAGGGGCCACTTAATTGTCAATTGCTTCAAAAAAGTCTTCACTGTTGGAAGCATTGCCATAACAATGCTCTTAAGAGGGTCAGAAATTTCGAGGTACTTAAAGAAAACCTTCGACAATGTCATCAAATGAGAACAGCCCATTTGAGAAAGGGGCTTCTGTTCTTAAAATCGGGGCATCCGGGGTTTTCGATGTCCCCGGAAGAGATGGAAAGTCCTGGGTGTAGTTAGTACTACGAAAAACAGTTGGAATTGTTTTTTCCTTTTTCGCATCTTTCCTTGAAATGGGCAAGCTGGTTTCGGGCTTCTGTTCAGAAACTCTCCGTGGGCGGACGCGTCTTCGCTTCCTTGAAGCACCTTCCGGAAAACAGACAAATCAAAGTCAGACTCGTCATCTGACAGAAGAGCAAAGGGATTTGTATTGGCATCGGGTGATGGTGAGGCTTTTTTCACCATTTCGGCGAAAGATTGCCTGGAACGCTGTTTTAGCGAGCGTTCTTATTTTTTCCCGCGTTGTTTGTACGCCGGGCACAACGAGAGAGCATGAGGAGGAGTTCAATTGATTGATGGTTGTGTTTTTCGCTCTCTTGTTACGAGGTTTTTTTTCTAGGTTTTTTTTTATCTCATTCGTTTTCTTGCGATTGCGCGTCTGGCTCCTAAATTATTGCCTGCGCATCCTGCAGAGGAAAGCGTTTTTCAGGTTTCCCCGCTCGACCTAAAATGACAATCCACGCGGGCGCCATCTGCTTCAGAAGCCTTACCGGAGCCGGGCACTACTAGATTAATGGAATCACCCCAACTATTTTGCCGTCGGCCATTCACAGCGATGAGGAGTTTAATAAACTACTATCCGGATTGATAACAGCACATTATGGTATCATGCTGGCCAAATAAACCAAAAATAGAACTTAATTTCTTAGGCGTATTATAATCATCGTCTAATTTCATTTTGCAACAAAAGAGTTAGCGTTTAATTTTGCAACAAAAGAGTTAGCGTGACCGTTTCAGCGGGACGAAATCATAAGTCTCTAAATTATTTGTTAGGGAAAATCTGGGAAAACCAAAATTTCACGCATGACAGTTTCTAGTAATTATCAATACCTTTCATTTGGTGTAAACAAATTTTTGAAATATTTTGTAAATTTCGAGTCTTATCAAATTTGGTGACCGGACTTCAGGTTTTTCTTTCCTACCCCAATCATAGCAAAATGATGTTAGCTCACTTTGTGAATTTCTTTCAAAGTCAGCGTGGTGTGCATCCAAACATTGAAAGTAAAAAGCAATTTTTGTTTGATCAACATAGAGAACCTCGAGGTAGACAACCCAATGTGCCAATTCGAGATTTTTTTTCTGTACGTGATTTTGAGTACATGAAACTCATTTATGTGTTTTTGACTAACATTGGCCTTAGATTGTAGTTAGTTTAACCTGTATGTTTACTGTAAGTTTTTTTTTATCTGTGTATGTGAGTATGTGTGTGTGGTTTTTTTTTTCAAAAAATGTTCAAGTCAAAAGAAAACCATAAATTGTATAGTTATAAGTTTTTAGATAATTTAGAATTTAAATTTAATGTGTCATGTAAACCATACTTTAAATTCCCACCCTCTTTCCCATCCGTAATTTGTAATTCCTATTAACCTCGAGACGGCTGCGAGTAATCGGCTCTATCCCCCTAACTTTAGTTTTAAGATAAATGATGTATAAAAATATGAACATTTGGCTCTGTAAAGTTGATTCGATTGAGCCTGTACAAATAAACGATTATTATAAAAAAAAACATTGAGAACCATGCTGGGAATCATATGGCTCTCCAAAAGATAAGGAACGTCCGCAAAAGTGGCCAGTTCTTGGAATTAGTTTTTTTTTTTTGTCTTGATTATCGAGATTTTCAGCCTTAGGCTGGTTCATCTCCCGTCGTAGTTACTCAAATTCCCTTTTTAGGTTTTTTCGTAACTTGTTCGGTGGTGAGATTCGAACTCGTGACTTTGGCGTGAGAGGTATGGATGTTAACCACTACGCCGGGGTCGCCCCCTCTTGGAATTAGTCCCAAATGGATGAAATTTTCTTTTTGCAATCAACATTCAGTTCATGAAAGTATAATAGAATGAACTTCAATTCTTGGTCTGAAAATGTTCCTTCAGAGGTCATATGGTGGCCACCCGGAAGATCCGGAACATCCGTAAAAGTGGCCAGTTCTTGAAATTAGTCCCAAAAGACAACTTCTTCTTCATTATCACCCAAAACTTTTCGATCGGACGAAATTCTGGTGTATTTGGCGGGTTCGCCTCCTTCGGAACCACATTAACGCCGTTCGCTTCGTACCAATCCATTACAGGCTTGGCGTAATGGCACGAAGCGAGATCCGGCCAGAACAGCGTGGGACCACGGTTAGAGCGGAGGAAGGGCAGCAAGCGCTTCTGCAAGCATTCCTCTCGATAAATTTGCCCGTTTATGGTGTCCGTTGTAACGAACGGCTTGCTGTGCCGTCCGCAATCGCAGATCGCCTGCCACAACAAGTACTTCTTCGCGAATTTGTCCATCTTTCTCTTCCGAAACTTTTCCGGAACTTCCATGCGGGACGTACCGACAAAAAACTCGAGGCCGGGGATTTGTTTGGTGTCCGCCTTGATATATGTCTCGTCGTCTATGACGAGACAGCCTGGCTTGACCAGCCACTCACGGTACAGCTTCCGCGCACGCTATTTGGCCAACGTGTTTTGCTTGTCAGTCCGGTTTGGCGCCTTCCTGACCTTAAAAACACGTAGCCCAGCCCCTTTCATGGTCTGCTGGACGAACCACTTCGACGATTTGACCTTTTTGGCCACGTTGCAGGTGGAAAGGTTCGGGTTATTCTTAAAGTACTGCCTTATCTTCCGCGCCTTCTCTGGGTATTCCGTTTTCGGTTTTCGGCCGCTTCCAGCGCGCCGCTCGATGGTCTTCGTCTCCTGGAACATCTTCAAAACACGGGACACGGTGGAATGGTGGATTCCAAGCTATTTGCCGATCCATCTGTGCGACTGACCAGGATTATCGATCACCGCGCCCAAGATTTGCTGGCGTAGCTCTTCTTGTTTCGTATGCATCTTGAAAACTACTTGACAGATCGCAATAAAATTTTGCACACATTAATAAAACACTCTATTTCCAATAAAATTTTGCACACATTAATATAACACACTATTACCCAAAAATTTTAATTTTTACTCGCGCGATAAATAGTTACACCCAAAACAAAGTGTCGCATTTTTTCCGAGTCCAATCTTTAGTCCCAAAAAAAGTTTTTTTTTGCATCAACATCTAGTTTGTGAAAGTAGTATGAACCTCAATTCGTGGTCTGAAGATGTCCCTTCAGAGGTCGTATGGTGGCAACCCGGATGATTCGGAACATCCGTGAAATATTCGTGATTTATCCTGAACAACCAGTGCATATTATCAAAACTAGTACATTTTGGATTGTTTGAGGCATTCAATCGAGAGTGGAAAATTCGGTAGAGATTTTTCATCAAACCCGAACTGTATTTGTTTTTTTTTTTTTCATTGAACTGAACCGAATTTCATAAGAAAGGACGGGTCAAACAAAATATTAAAAACATTTTAATATCAACCAACTATATGTGTAAATAAGATGATACCATTATTACTATGCACCAACGCGGTCCTACGTGATCCTCGCGGTTATATCCCTGATATAACCCACCTTTAATTTTTATTTTCAATATTTCATCGTCATTCTCATAACCACCTCAGTTTACATCGTCACTATCGTCGGTGTAGTGGGTACTTATTTATTACTTCTGTTATCATCGCTACTTTCTTCATTGCCATCATCATTATCACTACTGCTCTTGTCACTATCACTGGAATAGCCATGTGAGCAAATCTCCACACTGGAAGACATGCTTGGAAGCTCACCTGCTCCAATGGCCACATATTCATTCATTAGAACTTCGAAAGGTTCACCCTTAGTTTTCCTGGATTTAACTCCAAGACCCCTTGTGTAAGCTAAATACGTTATTTTGGGGTCTAACCATGCTAAAGCTACACGCATCATATCCGTCAAAATATCCACTGCGGAAGTCTTTCTTGAAAGATGCGTTCGAGAAAACTCATGCCTTTTATGGCACCTTTCACCAGCCTGCTTGTCTATACAATTTAACGAGAATGGCTGAAAAATTAAACGGAACTGGTTCATTTAGCATCCTTGAAATTTTGTTGAATTAGAAGGCTGAACCGAATTTAAACCACCTCCGGCAGGTGTTTATGCTAATGGATGCTTGGTGGGAGCCGTTTCACAAATGGAAATTCATCCATAATTTGTATTTCAATACGTTCGTACAGCTGTCTTTACTTCTCAGGATCCTATTTCCTTGATGATAGTGCCAATCGAGATATCAAACGTAAATTCTTTACAAGCTCTACATTGATGTTGAGAACCTTGGAAAATACGTCAGGTTGATCAAAGAGTCTCCGTGCCATATTCCCGGTATTCGAACTTCCACTTCCTCCAATTTTCGGTCGATTAATGTTGAGGTTGAAATGTTTTTCAAGTTTCAAGCTTCAGCTACAACTTCGGGGTGTGTTAGTGCCGAATTGTTGGGCACTGCTTTTTTTGCCGCCATTCGCATGATCCACTCTGTCATATTCAGCATGGAATGAAAATATGACGGTCCAACTCACGGATCGGCAGCTTTTACGCACATTGGACAAGCATGCGTATAACGGTTGCCTACGATTGCATTGGCCGCTTTGCCGCCGACCATGGAGTAAATTCCTTTCACTATTACTCTTAATTTTATGGCCTGTACTTCAATGATAATTCAATGATAGTCGTCGAATATTTCTCGTGTTATATTATAAGTTTCTTTCGTCCAATACATGCTTTTGACTCGACAAAACATGTCGGACTGCGAATTCGGATTGACGTATAGGTGGATTCCATCCGTCTCCAGCCTTAAGCTCATAAAATGCTCGCTGAGTAATGAGTCATCTCGAGCAAGAAACTTAGCTTGATTATTGTTGCTCGCAGTCCTTCGGATCGAGCTTTAGAAAAAAAACAATCCCAAAGCAAGGTTTCACCGGTACTCGAACTAAAATTTTAATGATCAAATTAACTTAGGAAAGTTACAATTTAGAAAAACAACTTACATTTAGTTTTTCCACTAACAACTACTCTTATTCTCTGGCAACACTAGCTTTATCGGTAGGTCCTATATTGCAAACAAATAAATTAAAGAAAGCAAAGCAAAACAAAGGGATTTGCACTACTTACGGTAATTACAGAAACTAATTATGCTACAAAACAAATCACGACTTTTCGTACGTTTAGTAGGAACAAAACTGTAATAATAAACATAATTAACACAAAATTACAACAAATAATTCAATCTAAAAACACTACTCAACATACTATAATCAATCCGCGCACTAATCACATAAATGTAGACATGCAGACAAACACAACTTTACTAATGAATTTTTCTCCATTGCTTTTCGCACTGGTAGATTGATCAACCAAAACTGTGGTGGCTGATTGCACGGTACGATCAGCTGCATGTGAGTGTATGTGTTTTGTCTCGTTCGTTGTCTGCCGTCGCAAACTGTCAGTCAGCAGAGGCGCGTTCGCAACTAGCCGTTCGTTCGCAGCTCTCTACTTGCTTTGTCGACGGTAACCCTTTCGTGACCGGGTGTTGGTTTTGCCGACGGCAACATTCCCCCACCCGTAAACCCTGTAGCTGATTCACTCGTGAACAGTACGGGGATTACTTTCTTCCACGTCGATCTCCAAAACGGCTAGCTTTGATACTGGTCGCAGCTTCTCACCTTTGCTGGTCTTCACAGACGCTGAGCGGATTCTCCCATCGCTACCTGCGTACACTTGCGTTACGATGCCTCGCTCCCAGGTATTCCGCTTCTCGCCATCAGCCACGAACACCAGATCTCCGATTTTCACTCTTCGATGATCCAAGTGCCACTTCGACCGTCGATTCAGCGTCGGTAGGTACTCCCGTTGCCAACGCTCCCAGAAACCATTCGCTAACCGCTGTGCTCGGCTATAGCTGCTCCGCAACGTATCAGCCAAATCCACCGGAGTCCTCGATGGTAAACATTGAACTGACGACCGACCAAGTAGGAAATGATTCGGTGTCAGTGCTTCTTTGTCCTCCTTCACGTTGGTTGACACATACGTGAGCGGACGCGAGTTGACCAGGTTCTCCGCCTCAATCAGCGCAGTCTGCAGGATCTCATCCGTCAGTTTCCGACCATCCATGATTACATTCAGTGCCTCTTTCACCGAGCGCACCATTCTCTCCCACGCACCTCCCATGTGTGGTGCCGAAGGTGGGTTGAACGTCCAACGGGTCTTCACACCAGTGAATGTATCGGCACACGCAACGTTGATTTCCTTCAGCAGGTCTCGGTTGGCACCAACAAAGTTCGTGCCGTTGTCCGACCAAATCTCGACCGGACTGCCACGTCGCTTCGAAAATCTCCTTATCGCCATTTTGCACGACTCCGTTGTCAGGCTGTACACCACCTCCAGATGCACCGCTCGCACGGTTAAACACGTGAAGAGTGCAACCCATCGTTTCTCCTTCCTTCTTCCAACCGTAACTTCTAACGGCCCAAAATAGTCGATGCCCACGTTCGAAAATGGATCGATTTTTGCCGCTAGACGTTGTTCGGGTAGTGGTGCCATCCTGGGTACTGTTGGCTTCACCTTCCGAATCTTACACCACACACAAGCTCGCATTACCTGATCCACCAACACTCGCAGACACGGAACGTAGAATCGCTGCTGAACTTCGTTCACAACGGTTTCTCGGCTACTGTGCCCATACTGCCGATGATAATGTTCTAGCAACCTTCTTGTCACAAGGTGGTTCTTCGGCAAAATAATTGGGAACCTCGTATCAAACCCAACGTACTCAGCCGCCTCAGTCCGACCTTCCATCCGCAGAACTCCATCTTCATCCAGAAACGGTGACAAGCGGTATATCGGACTCGATTTCTCCAGCGGCAACTCCTGTGCTACGGATGAATCCCGATTCTTCACAAGCGTCTTGACCTCATCTGCGAAATCTTCTGCTTGCACCATTCTCCACAACAAGGTTTCTGCTGCTCGATATTCCTCCTGCCGCAACGGTACCTTTCCTGCTACATTTGCTTCTCTTCCAGCCTTTTCGTCTTGAATCGGCAAAGCTTCGATCGGCGTCTTCTTGATCCGGCGACGACAATTGGATATAAAACGATACATCGTAGCTACTGTTCGCACCATCACCGTCCAGCGAGAAATATGCTGCATACGCTCCATCAACCCCTCTGGCAACAGAATATGATACAACAGCACACTTGCACGCAACTCTTCTCGATGTTCCACAACAGGACGTTTCTGCTTCGGCCACTCCGACACTTCCTTATACAGGAACTCCGGTCCTTGGTACCATCGGCTTTTCGACTGGATTTTGGTTCCTTTTCCCCATTTCGTTAGGTCGTCAGCTGGATTGTCCTTCGTACCCACCCAGTGCCAGTCTTCAGGGTTTGTGATGCTCAGAATCTCTCCGATTCGGTGTGCAACGAACGGCTTGTATCTTCGTTGATCGGACTTCACCCATGACACCACAGTATCCGAATCGCACCACAGGAACCGCTTCGAAATAGGAAAAAAATGACTCGCATATTGCCTTCATCAGTCGCGCACCCAAAACCGCAGCCGATAACTCCATCCGGGGCGTAGATAGGTACTGCAATGGTGCCACCTTCGCTTTTGCCTCGATGAATGCGCAGTGAACGACTCCGCCGTGCTCGAACCTAAAGTAGGCTACGCATCCATAAGCTGCATCTCCAGCCTCAGTGAACACATGTAGCTGCACCGTCTCTTTTGCTTCCGAAACCAATTCACCGAGGTAGCATCGTGGAACTCGAATCTCGTCGATCAGATAGAATAGCTGTGTCCACTGTACCCATCGCTTGTAATGAGCTTCCGTCAGCTTTTCATCCCAACCGATTCCGCTACGCCACAAATCTTGCATGATAATCCGTCCGTGTATCAGCAACGGAGCCAGGAACTGCTTCGGATCGAACATGCTTAAAATACACCGTAAAGCAATTCTCTTTGTTGGCCAAGCACCTTCCCGAATGTATGGCTGAAGATCTGGTCGTATATCCGTCGAGAAGATGAAATTGTCTCCTTGCGGGTCCCACAACATCCCCAAAACTCGTTCGGTTTCACAGGACATGTCCAACTCTAATGGCTTCGCCACGCACTTCGATTCTCCAAGCTCCTTCAGGACCACCTCCGAGCTGCTAACCCAGTTCCGAATTTCGAATCCGCCATTGGCGTGTACTTGCCGCACGTCCTTCGCCAGTTTCACTGCTTCTGCTTCGGTATCGGTACTGTCGAAATAGTCATCTACGTAGTGCTTCCGAACGATAGCATCTGCAGCCTCGGGATACTCATCGGAATGTTCACGTGCGTTCAGGTTCTTTACAAACTGGGCAGAGCATGGCGAGCAACTTGATCCGAAAATAATGACATCCATCACGTAGATTTCTATCTCTCCATTCGGACCCAGGAACAGAAACCTTTGGGCTTGACGATCTTCCAGTCGAACGTTTGCTTGGTGAAACATCTCTCGAATGTCACCTCCAAATGCCACCTTTTTCTCACGAAAACCATTGATTACTTCCGACAACGAAGTGACCATGTCCGGCCCCTTTAACAGCATGTCGTTCAACGATACTCCGTTCCCTTTTGCTGCTGCGTCCCAAACTAATCGTACCTTGCCTGGCTTCTTCGGATTAATGACATAGTTGAGGGGCAGGTGCCACACTTTGTCCCTCGGCGTGTCAGCTAGCTCTGGCCCGGTGATTCGACGCGCGTATCTTTTTGCGAGATAGTCGTCCAACTGCTTCCGCAACTTTTCTCGAACTCCAGGATTCCGATTCATTCGAGACTCCAAGCTTCGCAAACGTTTCACTGCCATGTTGAAGCTTTCAGGAAATCGCACATCATCAACCTTCCAAAGTAATCCGGTTTCGAACCTCTCACCGACTCTCTTGGTAGTCCTTTCGAGAATTTCACGCGCTCTGCGATCCTCCGCTGACTCCTGTCGAATCGTCGAATTTCTGACCTCCTCCAGCTGATAGTGCCACTTCAACGCTTCATCCAGTTTCTTATCTGCCATGCTACATTCCTCACAGGCACAACGATGATGTCCCAGAAAATTGACACTAGTGACGACGTTCGGACGAGGGCCATATACCGTCCAACCGAGATGGCAACGAACTGCAACAGGCTCACCAGAATTTCCAACTCGAGATGCTAATGGTGCGATCAGGTGTGCGTTGTCGATTCCTATCAACACCTTCGGTGCGGCTACTCTGTAACTGGGAATCTGAATGTCCTGGAGATGCTCGAACTGTTTTTTCAGCTTTCGGGAATCTATCTGCTGTACAGGGAGGTCAAGTTTGTGCACCGTTCGAAGTTCAATCAAATTGTAGCGGTTCGGTGAATCTCTGGCAGAAATCTCGAGCATCACCTTCATCGACTGATTTTCTGTCCTCTGCACGCCATTTGTCCAGCACATCTGCAATGGTTCTATCGGTCCATCAGCTCCTAATGACTCTGCCAATTCGCTATCCACGAGAGTTATTGACGACCCTTCGTCGATTAGAGCAAGCGCATTAACCTTTTTCTTGCCATTGTACAGCGTAACTGGAGCCATCCTGAATAGCACTGCTCTTTCTTGTTGCCGATGACTGTTGCACTGCGCTCGGACTCGCGAGGTTCCTTCTCTTGGACCGCAATGTAGCAAAGCATTGTGGCGCCCCTGACAACCTTCCACTTTGCAGGTCATGCGAATACGACACGTTCGTTGCCCATGGTCGTACAGACAAAGCGGACACAGGTTCAGCCGCTTCACCGTCTTCCACCGCTCTTCTAAACTTTGCATCAGAAACTCCTTGCAATTCCTTCCAAAATGTCCAGGTTCTTGGCAGACCGAGCACCTCAGTTCTCGTTGCTGTGATGATTTCTGCTCTATCTTCCCTTTCGACTCCTTTCGGTTTTTCTGGCTGTCTTGATTCCCTTCGTCTGTAGAGTGGATGAAAGCCTTCACCTTCGATTTCTCTTTCTTTTTTGTCTTTCCGTCCAACTCTATGTTTTCGAAAGTAGCTTCAAGCGCCTTTTCTGCCCGACTCTCCATGAATGTTCCAAATGTTTCCAAATCAACCGTTTTAGCGTGACGTTTGTAGTCCACCCATTCCATGGCATAATACGACGGCAGCTTTTGAACCAGACTCTGCATCAAAATCGGGTTTTTTAGGTGGTCAACTAGTCCTGCCGCTTTGAGATGTTGAGTGAACTCTTCTACGGCGCTTCCGAACTCGATCACCGACTCCAAACTCTCCGAGTTTGGTCCGTCCAACTGTTGGATTTTCATCGCCAACCTCGTCAATAATATTTCAGGATTTCCGAATCTCTTCCGCAGCTTTTCGATGATCAACGGCACATTCTCGGGCAGCAGCAGTCGATTCCTTACCGTTTCCAAGGCTCGACCCTTCAATGCTTCTTGAAGCCGTACCAGATTCTCGGCGTTAGTAAACCCACACGAAGAGTTTGCTTGCTCGTACGCACTGATGAAAATCGGCCACTCTTCAACCGCTCCATTGAACTTCGGCAGAGCTCTCGGAAAGACCTGTCGAGATGCTATTTGGAGTCGTGTTGGTCCTTCTCGCACAACTTCACGATCGTTGGAACCTCCGGAACGGAAAATCGAAGTTAGGGTTTCTTCGTTCCCTTCGAAAGATGGGCGAGGCAATCCTGGCTTCGAAATCCTCTTTCTTGTGGTCCTTTTTGGCGTGAGCTTCACAGGCTTGCTTTCGTTTTGCTCTCCCAGCAACTTCATGAAACGATCACACAGTTCTTGAAGATCGTCTTCGGCTGACCTCTTTCGTGGAACCTTCGGAACCGCTCTTGAACTTCCCGGGCGCTGCTTCTCCGGCTGCTGTTCCCCGCTTCTGTCCATCGGTTCATCCACTCCTTCGGCCTCTGTATCCGATTCATCTTCAGTATCCTGGTTAATGATCTTCCTTAGCTGCATCCTTCGTTCGAGTGCTTCTTTCCGTCTGGCAATCCGCTTCCGTTGAAGTTCCAGGATTTTCAGTTGATTTTCCTCCTCGAGTTCATCCAACTGGTTCTTTTCCTCCAACTCGCGTAGCTCCTTCAACGCACGAGAACGTGTGGATGTAGACTTTTCCGACGGTACACTTTCACTTTTCCGAAACCCACGTTGACGGCTAGCGTGCGAATCTCGTGAATCATCTACGCGTACAGGTTGACTTTGACGACGGGTGAGAGCTTTCAAGAGCTCATTCAAGAACATTGCATTGTCTTCTACATGTTCTTGTACCACATCATCATGTCTGTGTGAAACAGAACTTTCCTGCTCCTGATTATCTGCACTATCTAATTTATTGCATTCATTATCTTGTGCTTGGGCCCTACTAATGCGACGTTTAGTCGACGTTTTGCTCTTATTTTCTACCTTACCGACCTCTTTACCGATGCTTTCGACCGTATCGCTAACTTCCGAGTTGTCTTCATCATTGGCTGGCTTATAATGAATCACCACCGGATGAATCCTCGTTCTGCCTGGTGCACCCAGCGATTCTCGGATCGATCTATCCTCACCGATGCACGTCGAGCAGTACCAAGTTACATCTGCTACGGATTCGTCGACACCTACGCACTCGAAGTGGTACCATTCCTCACACTTCTCGCATTGGACACTGGCATCGTAATCCTCGTCGCAGTCACAGCAAGGGTATTTGTAGGTAGGCGCCATTAAATTTCGAGAATGTTGCTCGCAGTCCTTCGGATCGAGCTTTAGAAAAAAAACAATCCCAAAGTAAGGTTTCACCGGTACTCGAGCTAAAATTTTAATGATCAAATTAACTTAGGAAAATTACAATTTAGAAAAACAACTTACATTTTACAGTTTTTCCCCTAACAACTACTCTTATTCTCTGGCAACACTAGCTTTATCGGTAGGTCCTATATTGCAAACAAATAAATTAAACAAAGCAAAGCAAAACAAAGGGATTTGCACTACTTACGGTAATTACAGAAACTAATTATACTACAAAACAAATCACGACTTTTCGTACGTTTAGTAGGAACAAAACTGTAATAATAAACATAATTAACACAAAATTACAACAAATAATTCAATCTAAAAACACTACTCAACATACTATAATCAATCCGCGCACTAATCACATAAATGTAGACATGCAGACAAACACAACTTTACTAATGAATTTTTCTCCATTGCTTTTCGCACTGGTAGATTGATCAACCAAAACTGTGATGGCTGATCGCACGGTACGATCAGCTGCATGTGAGTGTATGTGTTTTGTCTCGTTCGTTGTCTGCCGTCGCAAACTGTCAGTCAGCAGAGGCGCGTTCGCAACTAGCCGTTCGTTCGCAGCTCGCTACTTGCTTTGTCGACGGTAACCCTTTCGTGACCGGGTGTTGGTTTTGCCGACGGCAACATTATGAAAAGAACCGTGTGAAAATAATATATTTTAAAAAATTTTTTTTTGAAGACTACCCAAAAAAGGCCAAAAAACAAAATTAAAAAATTAAGGGTGATAATTTTAACAAAAAAAAAAAAAAAAACCCAAAAAAAAATCAACCACCCCGCCCACAACACCCCCAAATCCCCCCCAACTTAGTTTATCCTTTACATTCTCCACCTCCCCTCCACGTTCACCGCCCTTCTTGACCATTCCCCGTACCCAAACCTTGAGGTATCTTTAGTTTCATTCGGTTTAGAAAAACATAGAATTGTATGATTTCGATACTTCATCATATTTTCCCAGAGAACCAACTTTTGCCCCATTTCTAGCCGCAAGAATTTTGTAATTCCTCTGTATTTGTGTTTTGAAAGCCCTAGTTGGGTCTTCAACATAAGCGACTTCTCCAGCGAAGGTCGCGATGGGGTTTTCTGTGATGATAACTTTGGTATTGCATCTTTAGCCCATTTTTCGCTTCCATTTCTTAACCATTTCAAAATCTTCTTGGTAGCATGATTACCATCTTGGTAAGCAGACGCTTCGGCTGCTATTATGAATTCCTCCAGCGAATGATTGCGAGCCAAGGCTCAAGCATATTTTTGCTTTGTTTGTTCTTTGAGTTTATTAAACTCCACATGATCCCTACCACGTGCTTTCAACGAAGTATACGCTGAACCTGACTGGGAATCAGTTTGTGTTTATCGGACAGGTTGTTTCAAGGACTGTCGACGACAAGATAAAGCTGCTTTTTCTGTTTTGATGTTGAAGATGAAAAAGAAGAAACAAAATTTATCAAACATGAATTTTTAGTTTTTGCTTGTTGACTTCATGATTGTTTGTGTTCAACTTATAATGATTCGAATGTGGTGAATTTTCTGCATCTTTATGAAAGTTCATTCAGTTGAAGTGCAAATCAACACAATATCTATAAACTTTTCAAGAATACAGGGGGAAGTGGGGTTAAACTAGCCATATCTTCGTTCACAAAGCCGTGCGATATTTGAAACAGCTTTTATTCGATTTTCCAAGAAATTTCACATGGGATTAGCACTATTTTTTGTTGATCTTGAGCCTCTCCGTGCAAAGATGTCTATAAATTATTCAAGAATATAAGGGGAAGTGGGTTCTATAACTCCACAACCATATTCGTGCGGTAAAACCAGTTCCATTCGATTCCCCAGACAATTTCCAAGTGGAAATGGCCTTGTTTACAAGCCGCGCTTAAAAGCGACAAAAGTTACAGATTTTTTCCTACAGATTTTCCTCCTTTTCATCAGTTCTTGCCCATTGTGCATGGGTTGGCAGAGCAAGCTTATCTGAGACCCTCGAGAGTACGGGGAAGATGTAGATTTTTTTCAATACTGACGAATATGACAATCTACCGTAGACGTTAAATAACTGTAAAACATTAGACTTATGTGCTTATTCCATTAGGTGAACCATGAAACCTCTTCGAAACCAATTCCTCAATCGTATAAATAAAACCATATTTCTAATCAAATCACAGCCGAAATCCCAAGCGCTCTGATTAAAATAAAGGCTTTTAGTGGTCCCAGGTACAACCAGTATCAGTCTATGAATAGATACGTTTCTTGAATGTATAGTGGCACCTTATTGCGACACGAAACGGAAGAATTGTCATCCAGTAATCTTTGCGGACTGTTACCAACCCGGATCTAGTATATGATGTAATTACAGGTTATGATTATTGTCATTCGTTGTATTTTTGTGGAACGCTTAACACTTAGATAGGACGTAGACATAACAAAACACCTGCAAAATTTATGGAAAAAAAAAAACCCAAACAAAATCACCCCCCCCCCATTTCCACACGCAAAAAAATACGTAGTTATACCAATACAAAAGAGGAATCAATTCAACTAAAATTTTGGTTTGAATATGGACCAATAAAACTGATGAACTAATTCAACAAAACCTTTGAGTTGAAATAAAACATCATGCTTTATAGAATTGAACATCGTGTTTTATTGTTCAAAACAAAATGTTTTCTTAAATCAACTAAACGCATTTGTTGAAATAATAAACTTTGATGAACTAATATAATAAAACCATTTAATTGAAATAAAACTTCATGCTTTATAGAACTGAAAGTCGTGTTTTATTGTTTTTTCAACAATTACCGCACCATATTCCCCCAGCAGAACGGCGTTTCGGAACGCAAGAATCGGACTTTGCAGGAGTTGGCATCGTGCATGTGGTTGGATGCTGGACTCGGGAAGAAATATTGGGGAGAGGCAGTCATAATGGCAGCTTATTTGCAAAATAGTCTTCCGTCGGAAGTTGTGCTGTTTTTCCAGTTATCTGCAAAGAGAATAACTCGTTGATAATCTGTTTTACAAATTATAATATATTATGTTTAAACTTACATTAGGAAAGCAGAGGTCAGAGGTAGCAATATGGCTGCTATGAAATGTGCGCTCATACAACTATTTTATTAAAACAATTAATTAAGCATTTTTGTTTAAAACGAAGTTTAAAATAAATGTGATTGTTATAAATCAAATATAATTTAAACGAGTATCACACAGCGGTGATTACTTCAAATAATTTGATTGGTTTGATTTGAATTAAATTTTGAATTGATTTAGAACTTTTTTATGAATTGAAACAAATAGAAACCTTGTATTGAATAGCAGCAACATGTTTTGTTGATTCAAAACAGAGTGATTTTTTAGGGTGAAAAAGTATTTTGTTAAAACAATAAAATAATCATTTGAGTTTAAAAATAAATGTAATTGTTATAAATCAAATATTATTTAAACTAATATCACACAGCAGTGATTACTTTAAATAATTTTATTTGTTTGATTTGAATGAAATTTTGAATTGATTTGGAACTTTTTTATGCATTGAAACAAAAAGAAACCTTGTATTGAATAGGAGCAAAATGTTTTGTTGATTCAAAACAGAGTGATTTCTTAGGGTGAAAAAATATTTTGTCAAAACAATAAATTAATCATTTGAGTTTAAAAATATATGTGATTGTTTTAAATCACACAGCAGTGATCACTTTAAATATTTTTTTTGGTTTGATTTGAATAAAATTTTGAATTGATTGGGAACTTTCTTATGAATTGAAACAAAAAAAGAAACCTTGTATTGAATTCCAACACAATATTTATATCTCGAATTGGCACATTGGGTTGCCTACCTCGAGCCCGAAGGAATCATAAAGCTCCGATCTGACTCCACGATGCTCAACACAAGACCAAATAACGTGATCTGCGTCCTGATAGCCTTGTCCACACTCACAGAGATTGCTGTCACTCAGCCCAACCCGGTATAAATGAGCGTTCAAAGAATAATGATTGGACATGAGGCGAGACATGACACGAATGAAGTCTCGACCGACATCCAATCCCCTGAACCAAGCTTTCTTCGACACCTTGGGAGTGATAGAATGTAGCCATCGCCCCAAATCTCGCCTACTCCATTTATTCTGGCAGTTAACGAGTGATCTCTGGCGAAATATTGAGAAAAATTCGTTGAAGGCGATTTGTCGTTCATAAACATCACCTTCCATTGCGCCCACCTTTGTAAGCGAATCCACTTTCTCATTGCCCAGAATCGAACAATGAGATGGGATCCACAAAAAGGTGATAATAAAAGAACGTGAAGATAAAGCACTTAGAAGCTCCTGTATTTTCAACAAAAAATACGAGGAGTGCTTTACCGGCCTCAACGAGCGAATAGCCTCTATAGAACTAAGACTATCTGTGAAAATTAAATACTGCTCCGGTGTAAGTGAGGCAATAATGTCTAGCGTAAAATGTATTGCCACTAACTCAGCGACATATACGGTACAAGAAGCTTGAAGTTTACGTTTGGCGCTATGCATTTAATTGTGTTTACCAAAGCCTGCTGACTCCTCTATCAATGATCCGTCAGTGAAGAACAATTAAGTGGAATCAACTTGGCCAAACTTTGCAGCAAATATAACAGGAGCAATCATAGGTTGATGATGCTCTGAGATTCCATGAAGCATGAACCGAATTGTCGAAGTCGGAGAAACAAACACAATTGGAAATATTCGGTGAAGTGCTGACATCCTGTGTTATGTACAAATGGTACAAAGTCATGAAGCGAGTTTGAGGATTCAACTCGAGAAGCTTCTCAAAGTTTTCGATCACCTGGGGGCTCATAACCTCACACCTGGTGAGGAGCCAGAGAGATAACTCTGTAAACCGATCCGAGAGTGGCAACATGCCAGCCAGCACTTCCAGACTCATCGTATGAGTCGAGTGCATACAACCTAACGCGATACGAAGACACCGATACTGAATACGTTCCAGTTTGATGATGTGCGACCGAGCCGCTAACTGAAAACAAAAAACTACCGTATTCTATAACCGAAAATAACGTTGTCCGGTACAACGTTAGAAGATCTTGTGGATTTGCTCCCCACCAGGTTCCGGTAATTGTTCGAAAAAAGTTGATCCTTTGCTGGCACTTTCGCTTCAGATACTCAATGTGGGATCTCCAGGTGCACTTTGAATCATACCAGACCCCAAGATATTTAAATGACACAGAATGAGTTATCGGCGTACCCCAAATTTGAAGCGTGCTGGGCTATGCTTCCTAGAAAAAACAACCAACTCAGTTTTCTCCGTAGAAAATTCGATACCTAGCTCTAGGGCCCAATTAGACAAATTGTCTAAGGTATCCTGTAAGGGTCCTTGCAGATCGACCCCAACGGGTCCCGTGACAGACACTACGCCGTCATCTGCAAGTTGTCTCAACGTTCATATGTCCACCTAGACAACCATCAATGTATTTGACATAAAAGTTATACAAAAGAGGGCTTAAACATGATCCTTGAGAGAGACCTATGTAGCAAAATCGAGAAGCTGTAGATGTTCCATGAGAAAAGCTCGTATGTTTCTCTGACAGCAAATTGTACAACAAATTATTCATTAATGGTGAAAAGCCACAAGCGTGGAGTTTATCTGAAAGAACTTCAACAAGTACTGAATCAAAAGTCCCCGTGATATCCAAGAATACAGAAGCCATTTGCTCTTTTTTAGCAAACGCTAACTGAATATCTGTGGAAAGCAACGCGAGACAGTTGTTCGTTCCCTTACCCCTACGTAAACCATATTGAGTATCTGAAAGCAGGTTGTTCGTCTCTAAACTCATTTGTCCAGGCGAGAGGAGGATCATTTTCTCCAAAAACTTTCGAATACAAGATAACATCGCAATGGGTCGATAAGAGTTTGTGGTCGGACGCGGGTTGGGCAGGTTTTTGAATGGCAATAACTCTCAGCCGTCTTAAATCTTCCGGTACAATGTTGGGATTCCAGAAACTAATTAAACAAGTGCAACATGCGCCTCTTCGCGACGTCTGGAGGTTCTTAAGCAAGTTGAACTTGATTCTATCAGCTCTTGGAGCCGTATTACCACACGAAAGGAGCGCGAGAGAGAGTCTACCATTGAAAAAGGGTTGGCTGTTCTCATCTATCGAATTCACGGTTTCGCGAGGAATGATCCGTGCCGGCACAGAATCTGGACAAACTTTCCGCGCGAACTTGAGGATCCATTGGTCCGAGTACTCCTCGCTCTCGTTGTTCGTAGTTCGGTTACGCAATCTTTGCACCGTGTTCCAAAGAGTACTCGTCGATGTCTCGCGCGATAGCCCGTCCACGAATCTTCGCCAGTAACCGCGTTTCTTGGCCTTGATGAGGCTCTTAAGTTCGCGTTCGAGAGCCGTGTATACTTCAAAGTGCTCAGGTGTTCCACGTCTACGGAAAACTTTAAACGCGTCGGACTTTTTACGGTAAACCTCGGTACATTGCTGATCCCACGATGGAGAAGGAGGTTTCCTGCGAAATGACGTTCCTGGAACTGGTCGAGTTTGAGCTTGAAGTGCGCTGTCTAAGATCAGGTTGGAGAGGAAGTTATATTCCTTCAGCGGTGGAAGCTCTTCTTCCGTCGTTACAGCTTCATCTACTGCTGCCCTGAACTTTGTCCAATCGATGTAACGGGTAAGATCATACGCGACGTTGATGGATTCCAACGGATTGAACCCGATGGCAATCGAAATTTTTATGGGCAAGTGATCACTACCGTGGGGATCTTGAATCACATTCCACGTGCAATCCAACGATAATGAATTCGAACAAAGTGTGAGGTCTAATCTACTGCCAACTGAGGATGTACCTGCCAAACGTGTTACTTCTCCATTGTTAAGAACTGTCATATTGAAGTTGTCACAGAGGTCATATATCAGGGAACACCGGTTGTCATCGTACAGTTCTCCCCAGCCTGTACCGTGAGAGTTAAAATCTCCCATGATCAACCGCGGAGCAGGAAGAACCGATTAGATATCTGAAAGTTGTTTTCGGTTTATTGAGCTCTAGGAGGAATTTAAACGGAAGAAATGCAAAGGCTTTTATTTTTAATAACAGCCCTGACATGCGACTTCTTCAATACCTGGAATAGGAGGAAAATTTACTCTATAGAAGGAGTAGAACTTTTTGATCCCCAGAAGTACTCCTCCTCCACGTGAATCCTCACGATCAAGACGAATAATGTTGAAATCATGAAACGGAAGATGGAAAACGGAAGAAAGACATGTTTCACAAAGAGCGAATGCATCACAACCGGTATTGCTGAGTTAAAATTTTGAATGATTCAGACTTGGGAATCAAACTTCGACAATTCCACTGTAGAACAGTGATCAAATCCTCATTTGGAAAATTATCCATCGAAGGAAATGATAGCTGCAAGGAGGAGCCACTTGAGTGTCAATTGCTTCAAAAAAGTCTTCACTGTTGGAAGCATTACCATAACAATGCTCTTAAGAGAGTCAGAAATTTCGAGGTACTTCCCGAAAACCTTCGACAACCTGACATCAAATGAGAACAGCCCATTTGAGAAAGGGGCTTCTGTTCTTAAAATAGGGGCATCCGGGGTTTTGGATGTCCCCGGAAGAGATGGAGAAAGTCCTGGGTGTAGTTAGTGGTACGAAAACCGAATTGAAATTGAATTTTCCTTATTTCTACCTTTTCTTGGGGAATTGGCAAGCTGATTTTGGGCTCCTGTTCAGTTATTTTCCGTGAGCGGACACGTCTTCGCTTCCGTGGGGCACCTTCCGGAAAACAGACTGATGTTCCCCTCTCCAGCCAAATCAAAGTCAGACTCGTATTGGCATTGGGTGATGGGGGGCTTTTTTCAACATTTCGGCGAAAGATTGCCTGAAACGCTGTTTTAGCGAGCGTTCTAAGTTGTCCCCGTGTTATTTGTACGCCGGGCACGATGAGAGAGCATGAGGAGGAGTTCCCTTACAGAGCGCGCATTTTGGTGTGCTGTCTGCACAGGTGCCATCCTCATGTTTCTCCACGCAGTTGAAGCAGCGTGCCTTATTGCCGCAGTGGGAGGTCGTATGTCCCATCTGCTTGCATTTTTGGCAGATCATGACCCGAGGTACAAACAACCGCACAGGTAGTCGAAGTTTTCCCAACTCGACGTATTGAGGGAGGGCTGAGCCAGAGAAGGTCACACGAAACGAGTCTGACGGTGTAAACTTTTTTTCACCCTTATTGGTCGATACTGTGCCTAGTTGGCGCACATCCAGTATCTTAACTGGAGATAGCAGAGGGGTTCTTGAATCGTCCAACCCCCTGCTTCAACAGGATCTCAGGAGTCAGGCTTGTTTCGGTGACCACACCTTCAATTTCAATACCCCGAGCTGGGATATACACTCTATATTCTAGTGTAAAGAGCTGGGAGACAGCTATCTCATTAGCTTGCTTGAGGTTGGACACAACGACCCGAAGTTTGTTTGGCCTGACTTTAATTATCTCGGTCACGGCCGAGAATTGTTTCGTCAGATCATTACTGATCTGTAAACGTTTAAAGGTTTCGTTTTGGGCTGGAAGTAAACAACCCTTGAACCAGCTGGACTATCTGGATATGCACGTGATCTGGTATCTCTATGAGCTACCTCATCATTTCGCGCCATAGATGATTCATCATCCGACAAATCATCCATGGCTCGCTTGTGGGAGCTTTAACGCTCAACCAATAACGCAATTATATACAATCAATCACAGATAAACAAACTAAAGCTAAGCACACTCTCTCACACACTCTCACACACTCTCACTCATTCTCACACACTCACACAAAAAAAAAACTTAACTTAACTTATCTTAAATGTATCACTGCTGCAGCCGGGCGACGAATGTGCTGCTGCTGCCGAGCGACGATGTGTGTGACGCGTGTACCGGCTAGACGAGGAGCTGAACGATGATGATAATGATGACGATAATGATGATGTTGCTGGTCGGTGGTAGTTGGTGGATGGACGAAAGCACGCCACACACGATGGGCTGCCGTATAGATGCGGAGCAGTATGGCTTTTAGATCGTGGCAATATTCATAATTGCAATTATTGACGTTGTTGCACTGCTTAACACACAAGTTTTCTTCTTCAAAACCAAGACTCGATTTCACTCGCGATCGCGAAAAATAGCAATACTGAAGAATTGAAACAAATCGTGAAAAGCTTCCAAAGCAACAGAGAGCGGACCGAACGAACTGCACCGTTCGCTTGTTCACTGTCCAATGAATGAAGAGTCTTAATTTAATTAATTTGGCTGCTGACATGAAGTGGTTCAGCTGCAGGGGTTGGTTATATAAATACGTGAACAAGGGAATATTGAAGAATCATCAAAAGGACTAAAATCAACACGGATGTGTATGTGTTTGTTGTTTTTGGTTGCCAGTACACAACAGTATCACAGCTCGATCAGTGAAGTCTTTGCGTTTCGCTTTAGAACACCTCCGAAGAGGTTAAGACCGAAGTCCTTGTACATGTGGCACAAATTGAAAGCAGTCATCTTATTTTTGTATTGACTGCCTGATCCATCAGAAAAAAAATTTGATGTTTTTCAGGTAAGGCAGCTTTTTTTTAATGAAATTCACACAATTTGTCATAAACAGCCGAACGGCAACATGGTTATGTTTAGTAAATTCTGCGATTTCTATGAAGCTTGTAAACTTTTAATTTTGTGCTTCATCCTAATAATATGGATGGATTGTGCATTGAGCGTTTGCCCAATGAAAATCTTGTATAGCGTCCTGAATAACAAAGGAGTAATTTTCAGAGAAGTCAGCAATTATAATGCAGTCAGTGGCTTCCAAATTAATTTTAAGTTGTTTTAGGTAGTTACCTTGTTGCTCTGCGGAGATGATTCTCTTAATTTTTCTAAAAATGTTTCCACAAACTCTTCTGCATCCATTTGCATTGAATTTAGATGACAACGATCTGTTTGCTTCCATTGTTTAAATTCTAAGGAATCGATATTTTCAAGAAAATTCATCAGGTCATTCTCCAGTGTCAGCGTACCCGGGCAATGATCACAGGTTTTCAAATAACATTTCTCTGTAGGATTTTCACAGAGTATTTTAAAAAACAAGTCATGATACGTTTTTAAATGGTTAGGAATAAGTTTCTTGGGGGTTTTAAATATTAATTTAATATTCTGATGATAAATGCATACGTAGACAGTATGCGTTCCACTTGAACCAGCCAGAATACAATTTTTTGGGTGGCTGCTGAAAAACATTGAAAATCCTATTTTGAAAGTGGGATATTGCTCTTTGAAAATTAAATTAATTTCACGGAGGTTACATAAAAGTAACCTGCGCTGTACATGCACTTTTTCTTCTGCCATATTTTCAATAACGAAATCCTTATTCCCAGGACATGCTCTGCTTATCTCGTCACTATTATAAAAGTCCCTAACTACAGTTAGAGTATCCTCGCTCAAAGATAACATATTTACTCTGCTATCCGATGTGCTCATAAAACCTTTTTCAATCTGTAATTCCTTTGCACGTTGAGCAGTTCGTTGCCAAACACCGAATTCTGGCATCATTTTGTATGCAGTCCAGGATTTGGGGAGAGAAGTTAGAATCCTATATCGATCGTTTCTGTCAGATGTTTCATCAAATTTTGCCTTCATCTGTTGAAGAATTTCCTGACCGTTTCGGGGTTTCTGGGCAGCAGCGCTACCAATTGATTCAGCACTCATTGATTCCAAAGAAAACAAAGATTCTGAAAACAAGATGGAAAAATATCCGATTAGTTAGGAAATTTTTTTTTATATAATATAATACAGATTGTATTCGATTATTTGAAGTATCTATTTTCTTGTATGATAGGCAACTGCTCTACAAATTGAGCTACCAGGTCGGATAAGGTAAGATTATACGGAACTGATTTTTTTTTCAATTTTCTGAATAATCGAGTACAGCTTGTATAACGTAGCAAATCATGACGTCTGAATGAACAAAAAGAAGAGATTATTCTACGTACCAACTCTAGGAACAGCGTCAATTTCCGATGATCCAGCGGCGTTGGGATCGATTATTTCGAAACCACCATTATTGATGTTTGCTGGTGCGGCGAAATTGTTCACTCTAGATGGTCCGGCCACGGCGAAATTATTGGTGCCTGATGGTCCGGCAACTGCGAGATCATCAAGTTTCGATGGTTCAGAAACGTTCCTCACCCCCCTTTTTCACACAAACCCCTCCTCCCCCCCCACCCTTCCCACCCCTGTCTTTACTCTCCCTCTTTCCACATCTATCTTCCCTAACCCCCTTCTCACAAAAGCAACACAACCAAAAAAACAATAATCCTCCCCAAAAATATTGAAAACATACACTGAAACCGGCCAGTACCCATTAATGGGTAAAATATCACCCATTTCAAACTTAAGTGGGTTAACTCCTTTAATGGGTAAAACGCTTTTACCGATTAATGGGTAAAGAGCCTGTACGTCAGGCTATCGGGTATTTTTTACTCATTTTTCTAAATGTTTGTTATTTGGGAAACGGGTATGAAATACCCATTTTTCAAAACGTCTGTTATTTGGAAAATGAGTATGAAATACCCATTTTTCGAAATGTTTGTTATTTGCGAAATGGGTATGAAATACCCATTTTTCGTGATTTGTTTTTAGTTGTGATATTGCATAGTGAGTATTAGAATAAACATAATAGATCGCAATTACTGAATGTGTATTTGTATGTTGACAACCCTTTAGCCTCAGGCCTTTTACCTATCAGGTATGTTAAGTTTCGTTCGGGAGTTTTCACACCGGCAAATATTCCGGCGACGTTCAAGTGGTCCATTAAAGCGGTCATCACCTCGTTATCATCCAGAGAGGATATCCGTGGAATATATCTGAAAGGATTTAAATAATTTTGACGTCAACTTGATGAAAGCTTGGATTTTACGCTCCGGAAGAGACACATACTCGGAAGTACGATTCTACTGATGAAATTGAAGCATTTTATATTATTATATTAAATTATTAACGTACCTCTTAGTTTTTGGAAGCTTGCGCTATCCAGTTTAACCAACAGTTTAACCTTCAGTTCTTCCATATTCTTCGCGTTTTCGTGGAATGGATTCCGCGAAGTTTTTTTTATTTTTCGAACCACGCACTTTCAAATATACAAAGCGAGCCAGGAAAATGCTAAGATATTTTTTACCCATTAATGGGTGGAAAAATACCCATCTTTTGGTCTCTCATTGAATATAAAAATGGGTCTTTAGTATGCATTATTTTGATTTTAAAAGTACCCATTTTTTGACAGTTTCATATACTATCGAAAAATGGGTACATATTTACCCATTAATGGGTACTGGCTGGTTACAGTGTATAAAAAAAACGGGTAAAATTTTTTAGAGAACCCGGAAAACCAATATTTTTAAAAAACGCCATACTGCTTTGCCGATTTTGAAAAATAAAATCATCAATAACAACACCAGACTATTCCGACTGAACTATTTTCAGCTTTTGCGATTTGTAAATTCTTATAATAAACGGGACCAAACAAACACTCTTGAATAACATTTTCATACTTTTGATTTAATTTGAGCTAATTGAAATAATGGAGAATAACGTTCATTCCATGTGCGTATGGGCAACAAACTTGAAATTTAATAAAAAAAATGTAACTCAAAAACGGCTTAATGAACATTTCTAATTTTTTGATATCCTATGTTGAATTTTCATTAAAAAAATATAAAAATAAATAATCGTTGTGGTCCAACATTTCAAAAATAAAAATAAAACGAATATTTTGACAATTTTAGCAAATTTGAGTACATTAATTAATTTAACAAATATTTTTAGTAAAAATAAGAGGTAATAAGCTTTCTATTCATAAAAAAACATTGCAAACCGATCCAGTGGTTCAGAAGTTATGATATTTGAGCATGAGCATGCATGAGCATGATTGAGCGCCCACGGATGCAATTCCGTTATTGCCAGATCAGCTGTATTTACACAAAGAACCAACAGATGATGTTTGGGACTAACATACATCTCAATGTGTAAAAACTGGTGACCCAATATAAAGCAATACCGGCGCCGGCCATGCCCGAATGCTGGTCAAGTAGGGAATGGGAAGGACCGAGAAATCCTCTGCACTTCCACGAGAAATCACTTGGATGTTGAATAGTTGGGGAAAGGTTAGCAGCAGGATTTGTTTTGGTTAATGATACGCTGAAAGTATGTAGCACTTTCCACCAAAAGCAATGGACCGCTCCAACGTGACTGAAAAGAGACAAGCATAACGAAAAACCAAACAAACCAAAATAAACAAAATAAAATAAATATTAGATATTGTCTTCAAATATGATAGAATCTATTCTTTTCCCGTGGAATGTATATATATTATATATATATATATATATATATATATATATATATATATATATATATATATATATCTATATATATATATATATATATATATATATATATATATATATATATATATATATATATATATATATATATATATATATATATATATATATATATATATATATATATATATATATATATATATATATATATATATATATATATATATATATATATATATATATATATATATATATATATATATATATATATATATATATATATATATATATATATATATATATATATATATATATATATATATATATATATATATATATATATATATATATATATATATATATATATATATATATATATATATATATATATATATATATATATATATATATATATATATATATATATATATATATATATATATATATATACATATTACAGCGACTCCACGGGAAAAGAATAGAGTTGAAAAAAAGGTTTTCCGATTTTGCTCAGTCTCGCTTGGTATGTTCTTCATCGAAAATAATTAGACCCTTTATTTTTATTTTTTTATTAGGTTGACCATGTTCGCTATAGGGTTACCAGAAAAATCGACATTTTTCGAAATTTTTTATTTTGAAAATATCTTAACTTGAGTGTGTATTGTTTAGCAACCGTGTAAAGTTAGAGGTCATAAGCGAGTTTATTTTTCTTTTTGATTTTGTTTCCTGCAACCAATTGCCAATATCTAGAACTAGATTTTAAAGGATAATACCACAACCGTGCCTAAGTGAATTTTGATACGGTGTGCAGGCTTAGTTTGTAAATTAATCGTGCAAGAAGAGTGTATTAGACACAGATATCATGATACTACCGGAGGGTCTCCGAAACGTCGGCGACGGCTGGGTTGATTTGGTCGTGTGCCCACGGCAGCAGCTGCGGGTCCAGCAAGACTTGGCCATCTAGGACATCGAGGAGAGCTGGTTTGCAAGCAGACAAATAATTTATTTCTACCATATTTTGAAGACAATATCTAATATCCTGTTTTATTTTATTTTGTCTATTTTGTTTTGTTTTTCGTTATGCTTGTCTCTTTTCAGTCACATTGGAGCGGACCATTGTATTTGGCGGATAGTGCTACATACTTTCAGCGTATCGTTATCCAAAACGAACCCTGCTGCTAACCTTTCCCCAACTATCCAACATCCAAGTGATTTCTCGTGGAAGTGCAGAGGATTTCTCGGCTTCCTTCAAAGCGAGTATCATGTCAACACGGTCCTTCCCATTCCCTACTTGACCAGCATTCGGGCATGGCCGGCGCCGGTATTGCTTTATATTGGGTCACCAGTTTTTACACATTGAGATGTATGTTAGTCCCAAACATCATCTGTTGGTTCTTTGTGTAAATACAGCTGATCTGGCAATAACGGAATTGCATCCGTGGGCGCTCAATCATGCTCATGCATGCTCATGCTCAAATATCATAACTTCTGAACCACTGGATCGGTTTGCAATGTTTTTTTATGAATAGAAAGCTTATTACCTCTTATTTTTACTAAAAATATTTGTTAAATTAATTAATGTACTCAAATTTGCTAAAATTGTCAAAATATTCGTTTTATTTTTATTTTTGAAATGTTGGACCACAACGATTATTTATTTTTATATTTTTTTAATGAAAATTCCAAAAAAAAAAAAATAATAATTATTTTTCCTTTTTTTTTATTTTTTTTTTTTTTAAATTTTAATTTTTTTGCCCCTACCCACATGGAATTAACGTTTTCTCCATTTTTTCTATTGCTCAAATTAAAACAAAAAGTATAAAATTTTTATTCAAGATTTTTTTTTTGCCCCTTTTTTAAAAAAATTTACAAACCCCAAAACCGAAAAAAATTTCACCCGAAAAATTTTGGTTTTTTTTTTATTATTTTTTTTTTTTCAAATCCGCAAAGCAGTTTGTTTTTTTTCAAAATAGTTGGTTTCCAGCGATCCATACAATAGCTTACCTGCTTTGTTTATACACTGTAACCAGCCAGTACCCATTAATGGGTAAATATGTACCCATTTTTCGATAGTATATGAAACTGTCAAAAAATGGGTACTTTTAAAATCAAAATAATGCATACTAAAGACCCATTTTTATATTCAATGAGAGACCAAAAGATGGGTATTTTTCCACCCATTAATGGGTACAAAATATCTTAAAATTTTCCTGGCTCGCTTTGTATATTTGAAAGTGCGTGGTTCGAAAAATAAAAAAACTTCGCGGAATCCATTCCACGAAAACGCGAAGAATATGGAAGAACTGAAGGTTAAACTGTTGGTTAAACTGGATAGCGCAAGCTTCCAAAAACTAAGAGGTACGTTATAAATTTAATATAATAATATAAAATGCTTCAATTTCATCAGTAGAATCGTACTTCCGAGTATGTGTCTCTTCCGGAGCGTAAAATCCAAGCTTTCATCAAGTTGACGTCAACATTATTTAAATCCTTTCAGATATATTCCACGGATATCCTCTCTGGATGATAACGAGGTGATGACCGCTTTAATGGACCACTTGAACGTCGCCGGAATATTTGCCGGTGTGAAAACTCCCGAACGAAACTTAACATACCTGATAGGTAAAAGGCCTGAGGCTTAAGGGTTGTCAACATACAAATACACATTCCGTAATTGCGATCTATTATGTTTATTCTAATGCTCATTATGCAATATCACAACTAAAAACAAATCACGAAAAATGGGTATTTCATACCCATTTCGCAAATAATAAACATTTCGAAAAATGGGTATTACATACTCATTTTCCAAATAACAGACGTTTTGAAAAATGGGTATTTCATACCCATTTCCCAAATAACAAACATTTAGAAAAATTGGTAAAAAATACCCGATAGCCTGACCTACAGGCTCTTTACCCATTAATGGGTAAAATCGTTTTACCCATTTAAAGAGTTAACCCACTTAAGTTTGAAATGGGTGATATTTTACCCATTAATGGGTACTGGCCGGTTTCAGTGTATTAATTATTTTTTTTGTATTTAATTATTTTTTTTTTTTTTTTTTTTATTATTTTTTTTTCTTTTTTTTCTTCTTCCTGCCCACTATATCAACCCCAAACCGAAATAATAAAAAACGCCAAAAAAAAAAAAAAAAGTTAATCAAAAAAAACAATCAAATTAGCCAGCTACCCCAATGGAGAAATATTTTATAAAACGAAGCACCAAAACCCCACAAGCCCCCTTTTTAATAATAATTACAACAAATATACTCCATACTTACTCTGTTTTCACCGGGAAAGAAGGAGAAAAAAGATAAAAAAGTGTTCTCCCTTTTTTTTTCCTTCCTGTGCTTACTTTTTCTCTCTCTCAAGAAAAAAAACGAGGCAGCAACTCCAAGTGCAGTTAATCTAGAATGTGAAAATTAAGAACTCACCGTTTCTGAACCATCGAAACTTGATGATCTCGCAGTTGCCGGACCATCAGGCACCAATAATTTCGCCGTGGCCGGACCATCTAGAGTGAACAATTTCGCCGCACCAGCAAACATCAATAATGGTGGTTTCGAAATAATCGATCCCAACGCCGCTGGATCATCGGAAATTGACGCTGTTCCTAGAGTTGGTACGTAGAATAATCTCTTCTTTTTGTTCATTCAGACGTCATGATTTGCTACGTTATACAAGCTGTACTCGATTATTCAGAAAATTGAAAAAAAAATCAGTTCCGTATAATCTTACCTTATCCGACCTGGTAGCTCAATTTGTAGAGCAGTTGCCTATCATACAAGAAAATAGATACTTCAAATAATCGAATACAATCTGTATTACATTATATAAAAAAAAATTTCCTAACTAATCGGATATTTTTCCATCTTGTTTTCAGAATCTTTGTTTTCTTTGGAATCAATGAGTGCTGAATCAATTGGTAGCGCTGCTGCCCAGAAACCCGGAAACGGTCAGGAAATTCTTCAACAGATGAAGGCAAAATTTGATGAAACATCTGACAGAAACGATCGATATAGGATTCTAACTTCTCTCCCCAAATCCTGGACTGCATACAAAATGATGCCAGAATTCGGTGTTTGGCAACGAACTGCTCAACGTGCAAAGGAATTACAGATTGAAAAAGGTTTTATGAGCACATCGGATAGCAGAGTAAATATGTTATCTTTGAGCGAGGATACTCTAACTGTAGTTAGGGACTTTTATAATAGTGACGAGATAAGCAGAGCATGTCCTGGGAATAAGGATTTCGTTATTGAAAATATGGCAGAAGAAAAAGTGCATGTACAGCGCAGGTTACTTTTATGTAACCTCCGTGAAATTAATTTAATTTTCAAAGAGCAATATCCCACTTTCAAAATAGGATTTTCAATGTTTTTCAGCAGCCACCCAAAAAATTGTATTCTGGCTGGTTCAAGTGGAACGCATACTGTCTACGTATGCATTTATCATCAGAATATTAAATTAATATTTAAAACCCCCAAGAAACTTATTCCTAACCATTTAAAAACGTATCATGACTTGTTTTTTAAAATACTCTGTGAAAATCCTACAGAGAAATGTTATTTGAAAACCTGTGATCATTGCCCGGGTACGCTGACACTGGAGAATGACCTGATGAATTTTCTTGAAAATATCGATTCCTTAGAATTTAAACAATGGAAGCAAACAGATCGTTGTCATCTAAATTCAATGCAAATGGATGCAGAAGAGTTTGTGGAAACATTTTTAGAAAAATTAAGAGAATCATCTCCGCAGAGCAACAAGGTAACTACCTAAAACAACTTAAAATTAATTTGGAAGCCACTGACTGCATTATAATTGCTGACTTCTCTGAAAATTACTCCTTTGTTATTCAGGACGCTATACAAGATTTTCATTGGGCAAACGCTCAATGCACAATCCATCCATATTATTAGGATGAAGCACAAAATTAAAAGTTTACAAGCTTCATAGAAATCGCAGAATTTACTAAACATAACCATGTTGCCGTTCGGCTGTTTATGACAAATTGTGTGAATTTCATTAAAAAAAAGCTGCCTTACCTGAAAAACATCAAATTTTTTTTCTGATGGATCAGGCAGTCAATACAAAAATAAGATGACTGCTTTCAATTTGTGCCACATGTACAAGGACTTCGGTCTTAACCTCTTCGGAGGTGTTCTAAAGCGAAACGCAAAGACTTCACTGATCGAGCTGTGATACTGTTGTGTACTGGCAACCAAAAACAACAAACACATACACATCCGTGTTGATTTTAGTCCTTTTGATGATTCTTCAATATTCCCTTGCTCACGTATTTATATAACCAACCTCTGCAGCTGAACCTCTTCATGTCAGCAGCCAAATTAATTAAATTAAGACTCTTCATTCATTGGACAGTGAACAAGCGAACGGTGCAGTTCGTTCGGTCCGCTCTCTGTTGCTTTGGAAGCTTTTCACGATTTGTTTCAATTCTTCAGTATTGTTATTTTTCGCGATCGCGAGTGAAATCGAGTCTTGGTTTTGAAGAAGAAAAACTTGTGTGTTAAGCAGTGCAACAACGTCAATAATTGCAATTATGAATATTGCCACGATCTAAAAGCCATACTGCTCCGCATCTATACGGCAGCCCATCGTGTGTGGCGTGCTTTCGTCCATCCACCAACTACCACCGACCAGCAACATCATCATTATCGTCATCATTATCATCATCGTTCAGCTCCTCGTCTAGCCGGTACACGCGGCCACACATCGTCGCTCGGCAGCAGCAGCACATTCGTCGCCCGGCTGCAGCAGTGATACATTTAAGATAAGTTAAGTTAAGTTTTTTTTTTGTGTGAGTGTGTGAGAATGAGTGAGAGTGTGTGAGAGTGTGTGAGAGAGTGTGCTTAGCTTTAGTTTGTTTATCTGTGATTGATTGTATATAATTGCGTTATTGGTTGAGCGTTAAAGCTCCCACAAGCGAGCCATGGATGATTTGTCGGATGATGAATCATCTATGGCGCGAAATGATGAGGTAGCTCATAGAGATACCAGATCACGTGCATATCCAGATAGTCCAGCTGGTTCAAGGGTTGTTTACTTCCAGCCCAAAACGAAACCTTTAAACGTTTACAGATCAGTAATGATCTGACGAAACAATTCTCGGCCGTGACCGAGATAATTAAAGTCAGGCCAAATAAACTTCGGGTCGTTGTGTCCAACCTCAAGCAAGCTAATGAGATAGCTGTCTCCCAGCTCTTTACACTAGAATATAGAGTGTATATCCCAGCTCGGGGTATTGAAATTGAAGGTGTGGTCACCGAAACAAGCCTGACCCCTGAGATCCTGCTAAAGCAGGGGGTTGGTCGATTCAAGAACCCTCTGCTATCTCCAGTTAAGATACTGGATGTGCGCCAACTAGGCACAGTATCGACCAATAAGGGTGAAAAAAAGTTTACACCGTCAGACTCGTTTCGTGTGACCTTCTCTGGCTCAGCCCTCCCTCAATACGTCGAGTTGGGAAAACTTCGACTACCTGTGCGGTTGTTTGTACCTCGGGTCATGATCTGCCAAAAATGCAAGCAGATGGGACATACGACCTCCCATTGCGGCAATAAGGCACGCTGCTTCAACTGCGGGGAGAAACATGAGGATGGCACCTGTGCAGACAGCACACCAAAATGCGCTTTCTGTAAGGGAACTCCTCCTCATGCCCTCTCATCGTGCCCGGCGTACAAATAACACGGGGACAAATTAGAACGCTCGCTAAAACAGCGTTTCAGGCAATCTTTCGCCGAAATGTTGAAAAAAGCCCCCCCATCACCCAATGCCAATACGAGTCTGACTTTGATTTGGCTGAAGAGGGAACATCAGTCAGTTTTCCGGAAGGTGCCCCACGGAAGCGAAGACGCGTCCGCCCACGGAAAATAACTGAACAGGAGCCCAAAATCAGCTTGCCAATTTCAAGAAAAGGTGGAAATAAGGAAAATTCAATTTCACCTGGTTTTCGTACCACTAACTACACCCAGGACTTTCCATCTCTTCCGGGGACATCCAAAACCCCGGATGCCCCTATTTTAAGAACAGAAGCCCCTTTCTCAAATGGGCTGTTCTCATTTGATGACATTGTCGAAGGTTTTCTTTAAGTACCTCGAAATTTCTGACCCTCTTAAGAGCATTGTTATGGCAATGCTTCCAACAGTGAAGACTTTTTTGAAGCAATTGACAATTAAGTGGCCCCTCCTTGCAGCTATCATTTCCTTCGATGGATAATTTTCCAAATGAGGATTTGATCACTGTTCTACAGTGGAATTGTCGAAGTTTGATTCCTAAATTGGAATCATTCAAATTTTTAACTCACAATACCGGTTGTGATGCATTCGCTCTTTGTGAAACATGTCTCTCTTCCGAAATCGATCTTCCGTTTCATGATTTCAATATTATTCGTCTTGATCGTGAGGATTCACGTGGAGGAGGAGTACTTCTGGGGATCAAAAAGTTCTACTCCTTCTATAGAGTAAATTTTCCTCCTATTCCAGGTATTGAAGTTGTCGCATGTCAGGCTGTTATTAAAAATAAAAGCCTTTGCATTTCTTCCGTTTAAATTCCTCCTAGAGCCTCAATAAACCGAAAACAACTTTCAGATATTTGTTCGGTTCTTCCTGCTCCGCGGTTGATCATGGGAGATTTTAACTCTCACGGTACAGGCTGGGGAGAACTGTACGATGACAACCGGTGTTCCCTGATATATGACCTCTGTGACAACTTCAATATGACAGTTCTTAACAATGGAGAAGTAACACGTTTGGCAGGTACATCCTCAGTTGGCAGTAGATTAGACCTCACACTTTGTTCGAATTCATTATCGTTGGATTGCACGTGGAATGTGATTCAAGATCCCCACGGTAGTGATCACTTGCCCATAAAAATTTCGATTGCCATCGGGTTCAATCCGTTGGAATCCATCAACGTCGCGTATGATCTTACCCGTTACATCGATTGGACAAAGTTCAGGGCAGCAGTAGATGAAGCTGTAACGACGGAAGAAGAGCTTCCACCGCTGAAGGAATATAACTTCCTCTCCAACCTGATCTTAGACAGCGCACTTCAAGCTCAAACTCGACCAGTTCCAGGAACGTCATTTCGCAGGAAACCTCCTTCTCCATCGTGGGATCAGCAATGTACCGAGGTTTACCGTAAAAAGTCCGACGCGTTTAAAGTTTTCCGTAGACGTGGAACACCTGAGCACTTTGAAGTATACACGGCTCTCGAACGCGAACTTAAGAGCCTCATCAAGGCCAAGAAACGCGGTTACTGGCGAAGATTCGTGGACGGGCTATCGCGCGAGACATCGACGAGTACTCTTTGGAACACGGTGCAAAGATTGCGTAACCGAACTACGAACAACGAGAGCGAGGAGTACTCGGACCAATGGATCCTCAAGTTCGCGCGGAAAGTTTGTCCAGATTCTGTGCCGGCACGGATCATTCCTCGCGAAACCGTGAATTCGATAGATGAGAACAGCCAACCTTTTTCAATGGTAGAACTCTCTCTCGCGCTCCTTTCGTGTGGTAATACGGCTCCAAGAGCTGATAGAATCAAGTTCAACTTGCTTAAGAACCCTCCAGACGTCGCGAAGAGGCGCATGTTGATCTTGTTTAATCAGTTTTTGGAGCTCAACATTGTACCGGATGATTGGAGGCGGGTGAGAGTTATCGCCATTCAAAAACCTGGCAAACCCGCGTCCGACCACAACTCCTATCGACCCATCGCGATGTTATCCTGCATTCGAAAGTTGTTGGAGAAAATGATCCTCTTCCGTCTGGACAAATGGGTTGAGACGAGCAACCTGCTGTCAGATACTCAATATGGTTTTCGTAGGGGTAAGGGAACGAATGACTGTCTCGCGTTGCTTTCCACAGATATTCAGTTAGCGTTTGCTAAAAAAGAGCAAATGGCTTCTGTTTTCTTGGATATCAAGGGGGCTTTTGATTCAGTATCTGTTGAAGTTCTTTCAGATAAACTCAACGCTTCTGGCTTTCTCCATTAATGAATAACTTTTTGTACAATTTGCTGTCAGACAAACATATGAGCTTTTCTCATGGAACCTCTACAGCTTCTCGATTTAGCTACATGGGTCTCCCCCAGGGATCATGTTTAAGCCCCCTTTTGTATAATTTTTATGTCAAAGACATTGACGGTTGTCTAAGTGACAACTGTACGATGAGACAACTTGCAGATGACGGCGTAGTGTCGGTCACTGGACCCAATGGGGTCGATCTGCAAGGACCCTTACAGGATACCTTAGACAATTTGTCTACTTGGGCTCTAGAGCTAGGTATCGAATTCTCTACGGAGAAAACTGAGTTGGTAGTTTTTTCAAGGAAGCATAACCCAGCACAACCAAAGCTTCAAATTTGGGGTACACCGATAACTCATTCCATGTCCTATAAATATCTTGGGGTCTGGTTCGATTCAAAGTGCACCTGGAGATCCCACATTGAGTATCTGAAGCGAAAATGCCAGCAAAGGATCAACTTTTTCTGCACAATAACTGGAACCTGGTGGCAAGCAGATCCGCAAGATCTTCTAACGTTGTACCGGACAACGGTTTTGTCGGTTATGGAATACGGTAGTTTTTGTTTTCAGTCGGCGGCTCGGTCGCATATCAATAAACTGGAACGTATTCAGTATCGGTGTCTTCGTATCGCGTTAGGTTGTATGCACTCGACTCATACGATGAGTCTGGAAGTGCTGGCTGGCATTTTGCCACTCTCGGATCGGTTTTCAGAATTATCTCTCCGGCTCCTCACCAGGTGTGAAGTTATGAACCACCAGGTAATCGAAAACTTTGAGAAGCTTCTCGAGTTGAATCCTCAAACTCGCTTCATGACTTTGTACCATTGGTACATAACACAGGATGTCAGCCCTTCGCCGAATATTCCCAATCGTGTTTGCTTCTCCGACTTCGGCAGTTAGGTTCATTTTGATTTATCCATGAAGCAAGAGCTTCGTGGAATTCCAGAGCATCATCGTCCTATGATTGCTCCTGTGATATTTGCTGCAAAGTTTGGCCAAGTTAATTCCACTAAATCGTTCTTCACTGACGGATCATTGATAGAGAAGTCAGCAGGCTTTGGTATATACAATGAAATTTATAGCGCCAATCGTAAACTTCAAGCTCCTTGTCCCGTATATGTCGCCGAATTAGCGGCAATACACTTTACGCTAGAAATTGTTGCCTCACTAACACCGGATCAGTTCTTCATTTTCACGGATAGTCTCAGTTCTATAGAGGCTATTCGCTCTTTGAAGCCGGTAAAGCACTCCTCGTATTTTCTCATGAAAATACAGGAGCTTCTAAGTGCTTTATCTTCGCGTTATTTTATCATCACCTTTGTATGGGTCCCATCTCATTGTTCAATTCTGGGCAATGAGAAAGCGGACTCGCTTGCAAAGGTGGGCGCTATAGAAGGCGATATTTATGATCGACAAATCGCCTTCAATGAATTTTTTACTATTTTTCGTCAACAGTCACTCGTCAGCTGGCAGTATAAATGGAGTAAAGGAGATTTAGGGCGATGGCAACATTCTATCATCCCAAAGGTGTCGAAGAAATCTTGGTTTAGGGGGATGGATGTGGGACGAGACTTCATTCGTGTCATGTCTCGCCTCATGTCCAATCATTATTCTTTGAACGCTCATTTATACCGGGTTGGGCTGAGTGACAGCAATCTCTGTGAGTGTGGACAAGGCTATCAGGACGCAGATCACGTTATTTGGTCTTGTATTGAGCATCGTGGAGTCAGATCGGAGCTTTATGATTCCGTTCGGGCTCGAGGTAGGCAACCCAATGTGCCAATTCGAGATATTTTGGCTTTGCGTGATTTCAAGATGTTCAAGTTAAAAGAAATCCATACATTGTATAGTTATAAGGGTTAAGACAATTTAGAATTTAAATTTAATGTGTTATGTAAACCATACTTTAAATTCCCACCCATCTTCCCATCCGTAATTTGTCATTCCTTTTAACCTAGAGACGGCCGCGAGTAATCGGTTCTATCCCCCTAACTTTAGTTTTAAGATAAATGATGTATAAAAATATGAAAACTTGGCTCTGTAAAGTTGATTCGATTGAGCCTGTACAAATAAATGATTAATTAAAAAAAAAGACTCTTCATTCGATGTATTGGAATGCACCTATATACATTCGGCTATTCTGAAAAAAATTCGTCCGTGTTCTTTGTGACCGATTTCAATTTTGTTTTTCATGCTCAAAAGAGAAAAAAAACACAATAACGTTTACTTTGCTTTATCCCCGTCACCAGATTGTTGAATCCTCTTGATTTCTCTCAGACCTAAATAAATATGCACTGTAAATTATGCTTCCCCTTCGCTTTATTTCCGCAAACTATTAAACACGCACAACACGCAACGAACTCACGTCCACCCCTGCTCGGTGTCAATCACGTTCTCCCTCTTCCGGTTCTCTCTCCTTAATCATTCTTTTTCTCGCAGGGTTGCCAGTTTACTTATAAAGGCTACGATCCTACATTAACTATCTTTACTCAATTTTGAGTAGCCATACTTCCGACGAATTTAAGTCAATCGTACTCAAATTTGGGTTGTTTAGAAATAGCGTGTAGCCAATTGTTAGGCCGATATTTTTCTAACACCCAATATCAGGGACCTTGACTGGCAGCCATTTTCCAGCCCCTGCCCAATATACTCAAATCTTAGTTTAAACCCAGGGGCCTGGCAACCCCTATCCCAGTTACTAGCGTTTGACAGTATGCAACATATCACGGGCCTTATTTGAATAAGGCCCGTCCGACGTTTGTTACTACGGGTACGAACACCTGCATTGTTTACAAACAATGAATCTTTTGATGTTTGGATGTTAGAGATGTTGGCTACAGGAAAATGGCTGCCAGTCAGGTCCCTGTTTAAACCACTCAATCTGTTACCTTGGGCTGCGTACTGACAATTGAATTGTTTTAACTCAATTTTGGGTGAAAAAAAATTGTCTGCCAATTTGGTTGTCAGTTCACATCAGTGTGGTCGCAAAGCAGCGAAAGGAAAGTCGCGTTTTTATCCACCCGAAAAACGTTCTATGCACGCAAAGAAATCACTCTGTTTTGAATCAACAAAATATTGTGTTGGAATTCAATACAAGGTTTCTTTTTGTTTCAATTCATAAGAAAGTTCCCAATCAATTCAAAATTTTATTCAAATCAAACCAAAAAATGTATTCAAAGTGATCACTGCTGTGTGATTTAAAACAATCACATATATTTTTAAACTCAAATGATTAATTTATTGTTTTGACAAAATATTTTTTCACCCTAAGAAATCACTCTGTTTTGAATCAACAAAACATTTTGCTCCTATTCAATACAAGTGCTCTTTTTGTTTCAATGCATAAAAAAGTTCCAAATCAATTCAAAATTTCATTCAAATCAAACAAATAAAATTATTTAAAGTAATCACTGCTGTGTGTTATTAGTTTAAATAATATTTGATTTATAACAATTACATTTATTATTAAACTCAAATGATTATTTTATTGTTTTTAACAACATACTTTTTCACTCCTAAAAAATCACTCTGTTTTGAATCAACAAAACATGTTGCTGCTATTCAATACAAGGTTTCTATTTGTTTCAATTCATAAAAAAAGTTCTAAATCAATTCAAAATTTAATTCAAATCAAACCAAACAAATTATTTGACGTAATTACTGCTGTGTGATACTCGTTTAAATTATATTTGATTTATAACAATCACATTTATTTTAAACTTCGTTTTAAACAAAAATCCTTAATTAATTGTTTTAAAAAAATAGTTGTATGAGCGCAAATTTCATAGCAGCCATATTGCTACCCCTGACCTCTGCTTTCCTAATGTAAGTTTAAACATTATATATTATAATTTGTAAAACAGATTATCAACGAGTTATTCTCTTTATGTTGCCGTCGGCAAAACCAACACCCGGTCACGAAAGGGTTACCGTCGACAAAGCAAGTAGCGAGCTGCGAACGAACGGCTAGTTGCGAACGCGCCTCTGCTGACTGACAGTTTGCGACGGCAGACAACGAACGAGACAAAACACATACACTCACATGCAGCTGATCGTACCGTGCGATCAGCCATCACGATTTTGGTTGATCAATCTACCAGTGCGAAAAGCAATGGATTATTAGTAAAGTTGTGTTTGTCTGCATGTCTACATTTATGTGATTAGTGCGCAGATTGATTATAGTATGTTGAGTGGTGCTTTTAGATTGAATTATTTGTTGTAATTTTGTGCTAATTATGTTTATTGTTACAGTTTTTGTTCCTACTAAACGTACGAAAAGTCGTGATTTGTTTTGTAGCATAATTAGTTTCTGTAATTACCGTAAGTAGTGCAAATCCCTTTGTTTTGCTTTGTTTAATTTATTTGTTTGCAATATAGGACCTACCGATAAAGCTAGTGTTGCCAGAGAATAAGAGTAGTTGTTAGGGGAAAGACTAAATGTAAGTTGTTTTTCTAAATTGTAATTTTCCTAAGTTAATTGATCATTAAAATTTTAGTTCGAGTACCGGTGAAACCTTACTTTGGGATTGTTTTTTCTTCTAAGCTCGATCCGAAGGACTGCGAGCAACATTCTCGAAATTTAATGGCGCCTACCTACAAATACCCGTGCTGTGACTGCGACGAGGATTACGATGCCAGTGTCCAATGCGAGAATTGTGAGGAATGGTACCACTTCGAGTTGCGTAGGTGTCGACGAATCCGTAGCAGATGTAACTTGGTACTGCTCGACGTGCATCGGTGAGGATAAGATCGATCCGTGAATCGCTGGGTGCACCAGGCAGAACGAGGATTCATCCGTTGGTGATTCATTATAAGCCAGCCAAGATGAAGACAACTCGGAAGTTAGCGATACGGTCGAAAGCATCGGTAAAGAAGGTTGGTAAGGTAGAAAATAAGAGCAAAACGTCGACTAAACCCCTGGAAATCCTGGAACTTCAACGGAAGCGGATTGCCAGACGGAAAGAAGCACTCGAACGAAGGATGCAGCTAAGGAAGATCATTAACCAGGATACTGAAGATGAATCGGATACAGAGGCCGAAGGAGTGGGATGAACCGATGGACAGAAGCGGGGAACAGCAGCCGGGGAAGCAGCGCTCGGGAAGTTCAGGAGCGGTTCCGAAGGTTCCACGCTTGAAAGAGGTCAGCCGAAGACGATCTTCCAAGAACTGTGTGATCGTTTCCATGTAAGTTGCTGGGAGAGCAAAACGAAAGCAAGCCTGTGAAGTTCACGCCAAAAAGGACCACAAAAAAGAGGATTTCGAAGCCAGGATTGTCTCGCCTCATCTTTCGAAGAGAACGAAGAAACCCTAACTTCGATTTTCCGTTCCGGAGGTTCCGACGATCGTGAAGTTGTGCGAGAAGGACCAACACGACTCCAATAGCATTCCGACAGGTCTTTCCAAGAGCTCTGCCGAAGTTCAATGGAGCGGCTGAAGAGTGGCCGATTTTCATCAGTGCAGTACGAGCAAGCAAACTCTTCGTGTGGGTTTACTAACGCCGAGAATCTGGTACGGCTTCAAGAAGCATTCGAAGGGTCGAGCCTTGTAAACGGTGGGGAATCGACTACTGCTGCCCGAGAATGTGCCGTTGATCATCGAAAAGTTGCGGAAGAGATTCGGAAATCCTGAAATATTATCGACGAGGTTGGCGATGAAAATCCAACAGTTTAAACGGACCAAACTCGGAGAGTTTGGAGTCGGTGATCGAGTTCGGAAGCGCCGTAGAAGAGTTCACTCAACATCTCGTAAAGCGGCAGGACTAGTTGACCACCTAAAAAACCCGATTTTGATGCAGAGTCTGGTTCAAAAGCTGCCGTCGTATTATGCCAAGGAATGAGTGGATCTACAAACGTCACGCTAAAACGGTTGATTTGGAAACATTTGGAACATTCATGGAGAGTCTGGCAGAAAAGGCGCTGGAAGCTACTTTCGAAAACATCCCCCCCCCCCCCCCCCCCCCCCCCCCCCCCCCCCCCCCCCCCCCCCCCCCCCCCCCCCCCCCCCCCCCCCCCCCCCCCCCCCCCCCCCCCCCCCCCCCCCCCCCCCCCCCCCCCCCCCCCCCCCCCCCCCCCCCCCCCCCCCCCCCCCCCCCCCCCCCCCCCCCCCCCCCCCCCCCCCCCCCCCCCCCCCCCCCCCCCCCCCCCCCCCCCCCCCCCCCCCCCCCCCCCCCCCCCCCCCCCCCCCCCCCCCCCCCCCCCCCCCCCCCCCCCCCCCCCCCCCCCCCCCCCCCCCCCCCCCCCCAAAAAAAAAAAAAAAAAAAAAAAAAAAAAAAAAAAAAAAAAAAAAAAAAAAATTTTTGAGAAGGAACATCGCGAGTCCGAGCGCAGCAAAACAGCCATCGGCAACAAGAAAGAGCAGTGCTATTCAGGATGCACCCAGTTACGCTGTACAACGGCAAGAAAAAGGTTAATGCGCTTGCTCCAATCGACGAAGGGTCGTCAATAACTCTCGTGGATAGCGAATTGGCAGAGTCAATTGGAGCCGATGGACCGACAGAACCATTGCAGATGGGCTGGACAAATGGCGGGCAGAGGATAGAAAATCGGCTGATGAAGGTGATGCCTGAGATTTCAAGCCAGAGATTCATCTAACCACTACAATTTGATTGTCCTTCTAAAGGTGCATTGATCGTTCTGACTTCCCATTACAGGAAATAGATTCTGGAAAGCTGAAAGAATACTCAGAGCATCTCCAGGACATTCAGATTCCCAGTTACGGAGAAAACAAAACGAAGGTGTTGATAGGAATCGACAACGCACACCTGATCGCACCATTAGCATCTCGAGTTGGAAATTCTGGTGAGCCTGTTGCAGTTC
>JAHHFK020003148.1:0-40678 GCA_024533555.2 Aedes koreicus | reverse complement strand
TTTATTTATTTCACCGCTCCGGGCATTCGGCTATATTCGGTATACTATACGGAATATAAAGCTACTTTATAACATCTAAATGACTTTCTCATCGGCCATTCCGTTTCAAAACATTAAAATTACCACTATATTCATTTAGTTATATATGTGTTGGTATGAATAAGCCCTTCGAAAAATACACAACCGCTCACTCTTGTTTTTCCATTGAAAACTTTTATATTCTACATTTTACTATGTGATGAATACATTAGGCCATAGTTGGGAATATAAGGTTAAATGCGTACCTAAAATAAGGTCTATGGTTTTCTTGTGAAATTATTATTCATGTTTCTATGTGAATATCAGGTAAATTAGTGAATCCACTATGGCTAAAACGTTAAGGAAATCGAAATATATATAAATATAAAGAGAGTGAGTTTTATAAAATATCATTATTCTTTGCAGTGGGTATGGGAGAAAAGGTTGGTTAATATATGATAAATTATTTCTTTACCTGAGAAAATAATCACGCATTAAAACATGTTCAGCGCATTAGTTGTATCGATATCATGTGTAGGTTCGTATGATGTAAAAGCACGCGGCGCATGCCATCACCAGAATACAATTAATACTATGTTGAAATTTATTAAGACAGGGAGCGATAACATAGAGAGATATTCAATTGCTATGATGCACTTTGTCAAATTGATTTAAATTTAATAAATATCAATTTCTTACCTCGAGTTGAAGGACCTTCTCCAGCGTCCCAACTAGTTGTTGGCAACGCATTACCTCTTGCTGTTATCAATTTCGCCCGATAACTACGAGCTCGCTCGGCATCGGTGCATGGTCGTTTCGGAGGATTTCCCGTATGTTCGCTCTTTATGCGCTTCCTGAATTTTCGCAAGCGTTCTGGATCAAATCGGTTAGGCATTCTCACTTTCACTATATTTCTCAAAAAGTTTTTCTTCCTAGAGGTAGGACTCTATCCAACGCGCTTTTGCTAATACCACTGGCTGCCAATCGACAATTTGAAACGAAAATCCCAATCAAACAAACTCTCAAGCTGAAAATATTAAATTGAAAGTAGCAAAGATGGATTTGTATCTGAAAGGATTTTTCGGTGAACATAAATCAAAGGTCGGCAGGCTTTGATTTATTTTCACTGATTTTATGGATCCGCTGTATAGCACACTGTTGCCTAGTAACGACTTGGCAAAATCCAATATGACTGCCAATCGACCGAAATGTAAGATAAACTCTTATTCAAATAACTCTCTTAAATGAGAAATTGAATTGATTTATTGATTCATCGCGGGTTGCGCCAACCAGCTAGGAAAAAATTTTCACCGACGGAGAATTGTCCTGCTCGCCTTCTATGGAGGCTCTCCCGCAAACAGTAGCGTTTTTGCAGTCGTGACGAACAAATCGTCACTAGGTTAAATGGCGCACAAACCGAACGAAATATTAATTTAATTCTTATACAAACAACTCTCTGAACTGGGTAGTGGGTTGCGCCAACCAGCTGGGTAAAATTTTTGCCGACGGCTCGCTCTCCATCGAGCACCGAACTAAATTTAAGATTAGTTCTTTAATAAACAACTCTTTTGTTTTAATTTATTCTCCTCAAAAGGACAGATTATTTCCACCTACTGCTGTTCGCCCCCAAAGACGCTTTCCCCCAAACAGTAGCGTTTTCGAGGTCGCGGCGAAACAATCGCCACGATGAGGTAAGATGGCGGCTTGCACAAACCGACGTGATTGTGCGCCCCCATAATCCGCCATTTTACCTCATCGCGACGATCGCTGTTTGGGAGAGCCTTGGTACTTACCACCACCATCTGCTACGCGACCACCAGCTGCCTCTGCGACCAGCTCCGCTGCCGGACGAATGAAGCAGCTGCGACCAGCTACCAGCGACCAGCTCCGCACAGCTTCAATGCTGCCAAACGAATGAGGCAAATTTTTCCTAAGTGTGCCTTTTATACCGTTCTCAGCTGCATGCGAGACGTACATGGAGAGACGAATGACATGATTGGTTAAAGTCCCTCTCTAATGCAAAGAAGAAGAAGATGATGAAAGACGTTCCTTGCTTCGATTTAAAAACTGTGATAGGAAATTTGGTAAATTTACTCTGCAAAATGACATTATACGACATCACTTTATATTTGCGTTATTTTCAATAGTTTACTATTGTTTGAGAATAATGTTTGACAATTGAATTGGAGCGCGGTAAAATTTCCGACCGATTGAGGAACAAAACATTTAAATCTATCGTGGATTATTTGAGTTATTCGCGTACAAAATGTACGGTTTTTCGTGACGGTCGCAATATTTTAGATTTTCATTTGACACCCTATCCTTGCCGTAAGACGTAGTCTACGTCAAAACTTTCATCGCATTTGAAAATATTCCAGCAAGTTTTGTGTTCACTTGTTCATATATTCAACAACATGACAACTAGACAATCAGTTCATTCTTGGTCTTCCGCATGAGCTGCTTCTTTAAATTTCAGGGTGGCCACAGAACCGGGAAAACCGGGAATTAACCGGGAATTCTAAAAAAAACCGGGAGAAACCGGGAAAAAACCGGGAATTTATGTTCACATCATTATTCATAATTTAGGTTGTGTATGATTATCATCGACCTCTAGTTAGTCCTATTTTAGCGTGTTCATCCATAACGATCTGTGAAATTTTAGAGTGTGTCAATTGATTTACCTTGTATAAATATCTTGGGTCATTCGTCTACACTGAACCCAAACATCATCTCGAAATCGTATCGAAAAGTAGTTCGATTGCGCCCTTTAACGAAAAGCATTCGGAAATCGGATGATTGTCTTATGGTTAGATCCGTATGACGATCATCCATGTTTCGTATGACACTCAACCAAATTCAATATGATGTTTGTTTCAAAAGTGTGTAAATTTATTAGCGATCTATGAATAATTTAAAACAATTTCACGACATAAATTTATTTCACTTTTCACTTCCTCAACCGTTGAGCAAAGACTGCAACGGGAGTACAAAAATTTAAGGAGTCAGGAAATATTTTACCGCGACTCCGTAGGAAGCGGTCGGGTTTCGATCCTTTATTCGTGACGGTACCAGTTCTGACAGCGATTGATAGGTTTTTACCGAATGATGTAAAATGGAATGTTTGCCATCCTCATTTCAAATGATTTGCGTCATAGGGCTTTTCCAATGCAATACGCATTCAACTTTGGGATGACGATTTTTCATGCAGCGTTCATCAGAATTTTAACGGCAGCTCAATTCACTTCGCGTATTATTAGTTGTTCAACATTAGAAGAATAATCATCTGGTTTCTAGAAAATCGTCCTCCGCCTGCATCTATCATTCGAAAATGCGATTTCAATGTTTCGATATCAACCGACGGAGGATTCATCCGATAAAAGGAGGATGTTTGGGTTCAGTGTAGGGATTTTTTTTCTCTCTCAAACACACAAAAAAAAACCCCGCCACAATCCCTAAAAAAAAAAAAAAAAATGCCTACTTTAAAAAAAAAAAGAAGAAAACAAAACAAAAAAAAAAAAACTAAAATAAATAATAATTCTCCTCTATTTCTTTTTTTTGTTGGTAAATAATTTCATATCTCGGCCCCCCCCAACAATTTTTTTTTTAAAAAAAAACCACTATTATTTTCACAGCCTTTTTTAAAATAAAAAGAGCAATACCACAATAGTATTACCACAACAAATAAATCCCCCCTTTTTGTCTTTTTTTACATGTTTTTTTTTTTTTTTTTTTTTTGGGGAGGTGGTTTTCTCTGTTTAAGCCGGTACTAAAAAAAATGCACCAGACAAAAGTGTTCGCTAAAAATTTATGTTAAGTCGGATGTTCTTGAAACTTTCAGGGAATGAACTAATACATATGGATTATGTTATTACGGCATAATTACTTTATTCAATTTCCCTTCCATCGCTGAAAGCTCGCGCCTTTCCCTTAAGACCCCTCATTACATTTTGGGCAATGGTGGAGCCGACCTTTTTGGTCACTTTCATCCATTCTTTCTTCAACTCCAGCTCGTTCTTAAACACCTTGGACGATTTTCCAACTTTGGCCTTCATTATGGCCCAAAATCTTTCCACCGGACGAATCTCTGGTGAATTTGGGGTTGGCGGTTTTTAGTACAAAAAAAAACGTTATTGTCTCTGTACCAATCCAACGTCGATCGCGCGTACTGGCATGATGCCAGGTCCGGCCAAAATAATGTCTCATCTCCGTGGGACCGCAGGAAGGGCACAGACGCTTCTGGAGGCACTCGGTGCGGTAAATTACGCTGTTGATGGAACCCGTTGTGATGTACGGTTTACTCAATTTACCGCATTGGCATATGGCCTGCTAGAGCAAGTATTTTTTTGGCGAATTTGTCCACTTTCTTCTTCCTTATGTCTTCCGGAACATCAAACCGTGATTTGGCAACGTAGAACTCCAGCCCCGGTATCTGCTTTGCGTCTGCCTTGATGTAGGTTTCGTCATCCATAACCATACACATCGGTTTCCTTAACCACTCTCGATACAGCTTCCTTGCGCGGGATTTGGCCGCCATGTTTTGTTGATCATGCCGGTTCGGTGGTTTGCGGACCTTGAATACACGAAGCCCAGCTCGTTTCATGGTTTGCTGAATGAACCAGGCGGAACACTTTGCCTTCAGAGCCGCGTCGCGAATCAAGAGCTTCGGATTACACTTGAAATAATCCAAAACCTTCCGGGCCTTCACAGGGTCAGCTGTCTTCGACTTTCTTCCACTTTCAGCCCGCTGCTCGGTCGTCTGGGACTCCTCTTAATTTACCACCCGCGACACTGCTGTTTGTGATTCCCAGTTGTCATCCGATCCATCTCATGGTCGCAGTCGGATTTTCTTCTTGTTTCGATGACATCTCAATAACCACTGAACCGATTGTTATGAATTATTTTGCACATGTAAATAATTCACTCCAAACTATAACCAGATTTTCATCAATTTTTACCAACGGACAAAAAAGTTACACACGGATAAAAATTGTGCATTTTTTTTCGAGTACAGGCCTTAGCTGTTCATACTGACTGTCAAAACCATCAAATCTTCGAGCACATCAATATCGAAACAAAATACTGTTTCGGAACTCGGTTCTCTTTTTGACGTTTAATTTTTTATTTTTCATTCGAATTCAAACTTGCAAAATCCGCCCGAAAACAAATGGAAATGTTTTGTTCCGCCGAAGAAGTAGTATGTAGAGATGAATTTTATTTTCCAGAGTAACTCCCGTGGTTGAGTTTACACTTCAAGAACACTGTATTTTTTGTTGTAGACTTAATTCCCGCTACGGGAATTCAAATCCCGGGCTCCATTTAAAACACACAGGCGCACGTATCCCGTGACACTTTTCCCGACCTGTAAATCAGTCTTAAACCGGGAGATTTTTCCAATTTGATCCAAGAAAACCGGGAAGAAACCGGGAAAATGAAAATTGAGTGGTCACCCTGTTAAATGAAGCGGTGAGTCTATTGACTGTCGTTCTTGTACTGTGGTTTAATGTTTCGTACAGAACGATCGCCATAAAATCAATTAACACGTACGTCCCCAGCCCCTCTGAGACAGAAAATTTAAAATTTAAAATTGATGATACTCCATCGTTAGCCACTCCATGATTTTGCCAAACTAGGTCTTCGGAGGACATTCTGAGGGTGTCTGACCATACTATTTTTGCAAAATCATAAGGTTTCATATGTCGCAAGCCAGGTTTTGGAAATATTTGAGTATGGCCACCTTCCCGGAGGAACTCGCATCCCGCAGGGTCTCCCAAGTGGCCAGTACAGGGTGGCCAAAGACTCGGGAAAATCGGGAAATGCGTGAATCCAAAAGCATCGGGAAAAAGTCGGGAATTTCAAAATCCATCGGGAATTTTTGTCATATTGAAGGAACCATACACCTTTTTCAAATGTTTTGTGTAGCGTTTTTGTCATGTACTCGGTCCAACGATCTCATTAACGAAATGAAACAGTGTTTTTCTGCAAATCCAGCGTTGCTGAATGGTGCTCTATGGATGGCCCGGTTGTCAACTGGAAGGCGTTCAAAGAATTGACTGGGGAAATCAGGGATCTACGAGCCAGCCCTGGTTTTGAAGTCCTCATCATCTTTAGCTGTGGCTTACATGTCGTACACAACTCCCTCAAGGACATAAGACAAACAGATTGGCATGTGGATCATTTGGCTTTGTTCAGCCTGTTCAAAAACATACCGCTTAGAAGATCTGGCTACATGGCTATGACAGTAGAGGTTTCGCAAATGACTAAAGTGACCAGACGTCCGCGTTTCGTGGGACAGTCCTGCTTTTCAAAAAAAATGTCCCGCGTCCAAATGCGTCCCGCGAAATGTCCCGCGTTCGTCCTAAGCCAGCGAAATGTCCCGCGATTTGGTATTCATTAATATACCTTACCTTACCAATCAGACTAAGGCCGGTGTGGCCTCTGCTGTACAGTGAAGTTGTTTCCATTGTAATCGGTCCATGGCTGTTCCTCGCCAGCCTCGCTGTCTGCGGAGGGTCCGCAGGTTGCCTTCTACTTGACCGATCCACCTTGCTCGTTGCGCGCCTCTTCTTCTTGTACCTGTCGGTTCGTTTTCGAAAACCATTTCCACAGGGCTGTCGTCCGACATTCTTACGACATGCCCAGCCCATCGTAGTCGACCGATTTTTGCGATGTGTACGATGGGAGGTTCTCCCAGCAACTGGTGCAATTCGTGGTTCATTCGCCTCCTCCACGTTCCGTCTTCCATCTGCACTCCACCGTAGATCGTACGCAGCACCTTCCGTTCAAAGACTCCAAGGGCGCGTTGGTCCTCCACTAGAAATGTCCATGTTTCGTGGCCGTAGAGATCTGCCGGTCTAATTAATGTAGATGGTCAACTTTGTGGTTCGGCGAACTTTGTTCGATCTAAGCGTCCTTCGGAGTCCAAAGTAGGCACGATTGCCAGCCGTAATGCGCCTTTGTATTTCTCTGCTGGTGTCGTTATCGGCGGTCACCAATGAGCCCAGATACACGAATTCGTCTACTACCTCGATTTCATCACCGTCGATCTGAACTTGTGCTAGGAGGCTAACATTTTCTTCTCATGAGCCTCTTCCCTTCATGTATTTTGTTTTTAACGCATTAATCACAAGTCCAATCCTACCAGCTTCAGCCTTAAGTCTGATGTACGTTTCCGCCATCGTCTCAAAGTTACGTGCTACGATATCAACGTCGTCGGCGAAGCCAAATAGTTGGACAGACTTCCTGAAGATCATGCCACTCGTGTTCTATCCCAGCTCTTCGAATCACACCCTCCAATGAAATGTTAAACAACAAACACGACAATTCATCACCTTGCCGTAACCCTCATTTTCGAGAGCAGTTATCTTCATAAAGTCCTTTTAAACAAATTTATTCAATGTGTCCTCCATTTTTATTAATAACATCCTCAAGCCGACGCCGGAGGCCAGAGTATGCCTTTCGGACGTAGTTCTCCGACATTGACTGCCATGTGCGTGTTATGGTTGACTTCAGGGGTTTCACTCTAGGGTGTGATGTTTTGCAGGCTCGTGCTTCAACATATTCCCAAATCGAATAATCCAACGGATTAAGATCTGGACTGCTAGGGGGGCACAAATCCTTCGGCCAAAACTTCATGTTATCGTTCAACCATTGTTGGGTTCGATTGGACGTGTGACACGGCGCTCCATCCTGCTGTAGGACAACGTTTTGGTCCTCGGAGAAGTTGACCTTCACCCAGGGAAGCACTTGGTCCTTTAAAATACCGATATACACTTCGGTATTGATTTTAACTCCAGCATCAATGAAAACAGGCGGCATTTTCAAACCGTTGGACGCCACCAAGCCAAACATCATGACACCAGCCGGATGTTTGGTTTGAAATTTGAATTTCACTTTTTCCGGAACGTTCTCCATTTTCTGCGGTGAAATGAACCGGTCCGTGCGACTGTTGGCCACAGCATCGATGCTGGAAAGCTTTTCGTCGGAGAACAGGATTATCATTTTTTCCTTCTTCAACAAGGAAAGCAATCTCTTGGAACGAGTCACTCGTATTTCCTTGACCCGGTCCATAATCAAGTGGCGTTTCACTCTGGCTCTGGAAAAAGCATGCAGGTCTTCTTTGATGATTCTCCGCATGGATTTCTTCAAAATATTGGCATCCATTGCAAGTTTTCTTATGGAATGCACCGGGTTGCGAGCAATTTTTGCACGGACCGATTTGATCACGTTCGGCGTGCGTGCAGAGCGCGGACGTTCGCTTCCCGGCTTCCGCTGCTTAGGACCATCCTGTAGGGACTTTTTTATGCGGTAAACTGTTGCCAAATGGCACCCTACCACCTTGGCAATCTTTTTCGGCTTCTTCCACCAAGATATGACATACAATATTGGACGTGGGATCGTGCTATGGACAGGAAGGTGAAGAACATGCTAAAGAGGAACCCCTCGAACCTCTAAATGAACTGTGACACGCAAAATAGGACTGTCGCCAGGATTCGTTTAAAAGTTGAAGCTACGTTCCGGATTGAAGCCGTAAAAAGCCGTGTGCCTCTTTTCCTTTTCTCCGAGCGTGGATTCTGGGGTTCCTTCGGCGTCTTCAGTGCATCAACCGTTGCCTTTTTCGTTGCCTTTTGGCTGTCCTCAAGCAATTTTTCGGCAGTCTCTGCTCTCGTCCTCAGTGCGTCCCGTTCGCGTTCGGCTGCAATCACGGCCGATTTGACACGCGTCACCATCTCTTTGATTTCCTTGTGGACGTTGTGCCAGGGAGGGCATAATCATAGAATCCGTTTTTTGACCACCTCCATCGCGTGTTTCTTCCCAACACTGTCCCCTCGAGTTGTGCTACTGCTGCTTGGCGGGGTGAACAGCTGGGTCAGGAATCCCTGTGACTTGCAGTGGCCTCCGAAATCGGTACTGGTGACCTCTGTAGCTTTCCGCTTCTTGTGAACACTATCGCATCTCCGTCTCCGTTTTCTGGCGTTTTGCCATCGTCGATTAATTTTGTTTTTGTTTTTTTCTTTTTCATCTTTTTTGTTGTTTCCTCCGGTGTCCTCCAGTTTGTTGGGTCCCTCCTACGAACCGCTATCTCCACACGTTGTAGATAGTTGCCTATTGTGATCCCATGGTTATCTTAGAATCAGGGAGGGCATGCTAGGGTTGACATGGTCCTTCATGGGGACCGTGTTCAGAGCCGGATCGGCGTAAGTCAGGAATGTAACATCTGAGCCTACGGGTAGTAGGATTGTCACCAGTTAAAGTGACAAGCTTCGAACGTATCCGGAGGCCTGCCAAGGTTTTACCGGGACGGGGGCAGCCACACCATTAGCCCACTTGCCATTTCTGGAAGGTGTCACTCTTCCATACTGAGGAAGCAGAATAGCCCGAAAACCAGCCCTGCTCGTCAAGTCCAATCCGTTGATCCATGTCGGATCCTTATTCGATGCTATGACCAGTATGCTGTAATTTAGGATTTCACTGGCTTTGATCCTTCGAAAGGGTGGGGTGGGCGCTGGGTAATCCGAGCTCCCACCACGTTAATTCGCAGAGGGGGGGGGGGGGGGTCGTTAAGCCCCTGGACGCGTCCTCGCAGTCCCTGCTGTGTGTGGGGGGGGGGGGGGGGGTTAATGTCACATCGGATTCTCAACCATTTGTGAACCGATTTCAGTTCTGTTGACGGCAAAGGAAAGCTACAACATTCCCATTGAACTTTTTTTTTCTCATTTGAACACTTCGTTACGAAGATATGAATGAAACAGTACTTCACGGCCTATTATAATAATAATCAAACAGTAGAGTCTCCGATTACACACTGAGCTATTTGTGTACCGAATTAAGTTGGTGCCAAATCGAAGTTATTTATTTATTTACTACGTCTTCAGCTATGCTACACAGACTGAATCTATCTTAAATCTATGTCATATGCCTAATACTAGTTTTGAAACGGTCTCTACTTATACTAAAATCGAACGTTTCAACACCATTCAATAAATTGAAACACTTTTCAAGCGGGTGATTTTGTCCAAACATCGTCCGGCGTCTAGCAGTCCAAAACAAAGATCGTTGTCGGGACCGACGCGCAGGAACGAAGAAGTTTACCTGCTGCAGAAGATCTGGGCAGTCAATTCGGTTGCTCAGTAAATCGAACGCGAACATTTTTTGTAAATAGATACGCCGCAGTTGCAGCGATTCCAATCTCATTAATTGGCGTCGATGTTAATACGAGGGCAGCCTAACCGGATCGTTCCATGGTAATCGCCGCAAAACGAAACGTACGAAGCAACGTTGTATTCATTCAATACGAGTAATATGAGGTGCCCAGATTTGAACAGCATATTCAAGAACACTTCGAACGAGCGAACAATAAAGTGCCTTCAATGCATACACATCACGGAACTCGGATGCATTTCGGCGTATGAATCCAAGCATGGCAAATGCATTAGCAGTGGTTGCAGTGATGTGTTCGTTGAAGCTTAGCTTGCAGTCCATTACTACTCCCAAGTCTTTAATTTAAGATACATGGTCCAATTTGATGCCGTTTACTCCGTAATCGTATATCAGTTGCCTCTGAGATTTACTGAAACTTATCACCTTACATTTCATCGCATTCATCTCCATTCCGTTTGACACACACCAACTCACTATGGTGTCAATATCTTGCTGTAAAGCTGCACAATCAACCAGTGAGCTGATCCTTCGGTAAATTTTAAGACCGTCGGCATACATAAGGTGATGCGAATTCAGACGGTGGCTCAAGTCGTTGACGAACAGAATAAAGATCAAGGGACCGAGGTGGCTACCTTGAGGCACGCCGGAAGGTGTTGCAAAACAGCTTGACTTAATGGAGCTAAGCTTCACGTAGGCGGATCTGTCTAGTAAGTATGACCGTAACCACATGATGAGCCAATTAGGAAATCCTAGTTTCTCGAGCTTTTTCATTGACAATTCGTGAGGTACTTTATCAAACGCCTTGGAAAAGTCTACGTAAATACTGTCAACTTGGCAGCGCTTTTCCAAACTGGAGTTTAGTGCGCTAACATATGCCATTAGGTTAGTCGCAGTAGAGCGATTCTTCACGAAGCCATGCTGATATTGCGAGATGATGGGCTTAGCAGCAAAATACATTCTATCGTGAATCAACAGTTCAAGCGTCTTGGCTAAGCAGCAAAGAATCGAAATAGGTCGGTAATTCTTAACATCATGGATGTTTCCAGCTTTGTGAATGGGAGAGACCGCAGACAACTTCCATGCATCCGGAAAAGTAGTCTCCGATAGCGACAGGTTGAATAGCAAACACACAGGGGATGCAAGTAATTCAGCACATCGACGAATAAAAACGGGAGGTAGCCTATCTGACCCAGGACCTTTCGAAGGGTCAACCTTAGTGCACTAGTTACATCTGCTACGGTGAAGGTTGGACACGGAAATTGTATATCGTATGCTGGCAAGTAATTCAACAACTCCGGAGAACTCTGCGGAGAGTCAGCATCGTATACAGATTTGAAGAAATCAGCAAAAAGTTCGACTGAACCTTCGAGGCCTCGACTGGTTGAGCCATCGAAAGAAATTTCCGCCAGAATCGACTGTGTGTCTTTTCTGCTTTTAACAAAGCGCCAAAAAGAAGAGGGATCCATCATAACCTCGTCTTGGATTCGGGAAATATACTTACGAAAAGAAGAAGATACACATTCAGCGTATTCAGCCTCGAGATTTGAGCTGTTTTCAGCAATTCGATGACGCAGAAACCGGCGGCGAGCTTTACGAAGAACGTTACGCCGATGTCGAAGCTCGGTATTCCACCATGGTTGGTTGTTTGAGCGGCGAGGATAACGTCTGCGGAGAGGACAGTGTCTGCTTATGATTTTGAAAATCACGTCGTAGAATGTGGCAACCGCAGCGTTGACGTTGGCACCGTGGAAAATTTCCTCCCAGTTCAGTGAACGTAGATCTTCAAAAACTGAATCGTAGTCGCATCGGTTGAAATCGAAGTCGAGGTCTTCTGTAGTTGCGTGAATACTTGCTGAGGAACTTCGTGTGTTCACGCGCAAGACGAACGGCTTGTGGTGACGGTCCAGGGGTAAAATTGATAATGGTGCTTCAAACAACTCAATTTCATTACTGTTGCTTACGAAAGCCAAGTCTAGGAGTCTTCCGTTTATATTACGCACATCGCAAATCTGTTGCAATCCACTAGCAATCATGTTTTCGGTGAATACAAGCTCCTGTTCGGTTGATGCATTTGTTGGTAGGTACGAGTCCAGGTCCTCGTCGAATGACCAGAGTAGATGAGGCAGATTGTAGTCGCCAACAATCATCACAGAATCGCCGCAAGCCGCTTTATTAATTATTTGCTGCACGCAGTCCGAATGTGCGACGTATCTGCCGGGTTCGCTATTGGGCCTCAAGCCTCAAGTTGACGCTAAGGATTGTCGAATAATTCATTCTATGGACTGATTATATGGAATTTCCAACATTTATGTAATTTCCCCTTTTATATAACTAACATAAACAGGTCGTTAAAGATTATCAATGGCAATATTTTAATCACAACGATGAACAATACGTTCAGGATTGACAAATAGTTCATTTTACAAACTGAATGTATGACATATCGAATGGTCACATATGAGTTCGTAATTCTGGTGAAGTGTAAGAAGGGTTCAGTCTCACCATCGGTGGATTAATTCAGGTTTTTTAAATAATAGAAAAACAAACACATGTAACGCTTAATTAATCCAGTAAATGCCAGCTCGCATACCAATGCCCAGGCCTAATTGTCTAAATTCTAATCAAACAATCCATTTCCTCTCATTTTCCAGCAAACCATTTGCGGGCAATCCGCGGAAGCGTCCATTTCCCGCCGGTAATGACAGACCATCGTCGGGCGCCAACCGGAAGCACCAAGACCTTGCCAGCTATGCGCAAAGTTCCCGCATGATCAACACGTCGGAATTCGCCAGTGGTCTCGCACCGGCCAGGAAAAAGGCCCGAAAGAACTGAGAACAAAAATCCCGCTGAAGGCAGCAACCATCGACGTTTGTAAATATATATAATTGCGCATACCGAGACCGGCGCAGGTAGATGAAAGTGAGTGAGTAATCGACGAGCAAGATAAGAGGGGCACTGCCGAAGAGCAGGAGCTGGACGACCGGTCTGCTCTGGCCTTTATTTGTTTTTATAACAAACACTGATCGGGTTAGTAATAATTCGCATTACAGAAATAAATTAAGGAAAAACAACTCGACCGGGTAGAAATGGTTATTATTATTATGGTTTTGATGCTGGCGCCATCGTTGGAGACTGCCGTACGTACGGGATGCTGTATCGGAATCCGAAAGAAATAGCCATGTCTTGTGGGTCAGAGCAAACAAACTAATAATGTAAAAGTAAGTATGGTTCGTCGGACTCATCGGAGATCATCATGCCCATGCAATGAGGTACCAAATTGGAAAAGCGGTAAATCGCTTACCCAAAAAACCACAAACAATTGGTGGAAATTGTTCGGCGCTGCCGCCTCGCCGGTAGCCAGCAATCGAACTGATCACGAGGTGCATCCAGTCAGTGGCTTCACCACGAATGAGGCTGGTCAGGTGAATCAACTTTGTTCTCTTGCCGACTTTTGCCAATTTGAAGGATGTTAGTCATCCACTTGTACTTGATCTTAGTTCCTTCCGCTTGCTAAGTTGTCTAGCGCCAAATCCGTCGATCCCATTCTCCCTTTCGCGCACCGAGACAAAGCATGTTTATTTTTCCGCCTCAAAGTGGAAGCAGATAGCCCGTTTGTTTCTCACCCGACGTTGAAATTGAGCAACTATTTTGCCACCGACCGCCGACACGATGATGCTCATCAACCTGCACTTCAAAGGCTTTTAACTGGAGCCCTGCTCAATTAGCCACACATCAATAGCCTCGCAGGTGAAGTGTGTGCTGCATTTTCACTTGTAGGTAGAAAGAGCCATCAGCCTTCCGCCAACAAAAAGAGAGTGTAATAACATTTGTGCGTATTTAATAACCTTTTCTTCTGCCGTGCTAGGTACCCTAGAGAGGAAAATTCTCATCATTATCTCCAATTCGAGCCAATTTCCTATGAGCTCTTTCCTTCCTTCCTTCTAAGTTTACTTCCTATCGAAGAGTTTGGTTCTGTTTTTTTTTTCTCATGATCATCATCACCCACTTGGCCACTCTGGAGCCCAATCAGTAGATATGTATGTATGAGTCGGTCAGCCGGTTAGCCGAAAGAATGCGTTTGGACTTTCGAAAATAAAAGTTCTTTCCTACACTGCCATTAGCATTCTCCCAGCCCATTTTGCACCGCACGGTAGCTGCTGGCTTCGGAAGTAGGAAATGCACGCCAATAATTGGAGGAACAATTTAGCTTTTCGCTCTCTTGGGTGAGATGTGAGTTCGTTTCCTCGTGGAATTTTAGTTTTCTAAACATGTCCAAGGTCTTTTGGGCTGCTGTTAAAGAGCTGGGATGGAAATGTAGTTTAAGCGAATGGGCATTCTGAGGGTTTTTCTTCAAAGTTACTCAGGATTCATCAAATTTACACACTCTATGATTTTCTTCTCCCCCCAAGATATAGAGTGGTGGGAATGCCAAAAAATGTGTGCGAAAACGAAAAAAAAACAACATCACTCATATTTGATCATAAAACTCACGTTTGCTCAGAATGCATCAGCTTCCATCAACTTGTATAATTTATAACTCGATTTGAAGTATTCTGGCAGCACTGGCTTGAATGTGACGGTGGCGACGGTGGCAACCATAGCAACCAATGACAACAGTATGTTTACAGTCTGGGAAAATTATTTATTATCGTATCGTAAGAAGCTCTCATTTGAGGCAAGATAGGTCGTAGTATTTGAAAGAGGAATTGGGCCCCGATTGCGGTAAGTAGATTGTTTGATATTGTTTCATTGTTTTTCTTGTAGGAAGACGAAAAACAGATGGAATATGTTGGATATCTGGACCGTTCTCTGGTTCCTCGCAGCGGCCAATAGTTCGGGGATGGTTGAAGGCTGGATGGGGCTTCTTCCAGTGAATGGAACAATCAAACACACTTCTTAGCAAAAAACAACGGACACTCTACCACAACATTTATTCTTCTTATTACTAAACGGTAGCGCAGGACCGTACACTACAACGTACTACAAAAAAACTAACTAAACCTAAGCTCAAATATACATATAAATTCCACACCCGAATTGAACAACAGGCAAACGAATGTTTAATATCTGCACTCACGGTCATCTCATTCTCCCGCTCAGCATCCGAACAGCCGTGCTCCTTATCACTATCCGACGATTAGACTGCATCGATGACGTCATGATTGACCGATCGAGAAGGAGAGTGGTGATATTTCCTGTAGTCGATAGTCGAGCAATCGGTAGAACAAAGCAGATACAAGAGGCAGCCGTCTGCCGTACTGCTGCTGATGAGATCTGTTGGAGGGTCGCTAGGGTGGTCCTCACAGACAGAATATGTGGAATTTATTGACTTCATCTCCAAAAAGAGACCAACCGCAAATATTGAAAACTCCAGTTTTGCGATTGGTCGATCCGGCTTGGTTTCTCTTTGGAGGTGATCCGTTCGGCAGTCAATAAATGCCACATATTCCCATTGTACGGATTGATTGACCCAACCCATTCGACATTGGCTTCGACTGTGGTAAGCATTGCTGATGCAGTGACGCATATTCGATTTGAGGGAACAGGACAAACATCCGATAGAGTCGTTCTGATGAAGATTGCGTAGGTATGCGGACACTGATTCGGAGTCCAGAAGCAAAAGTTCTGTTGGTGATATTGTTTTAAGTTGCATACTTAGAGGGTCGGGTTGATGAAGATGCGACTAATTGATTTTCATACGGGGTGGTCGGCTTCAGGTGGATAGCGGATGGGGCTGGAAATGAGCTGTGCTTGGGCTGGGGGACCAACACAAGTTCCATCCAAGCTAAAACAACGCAACACGATCTACTAAAATTATTATTAATTACATATTAATTTTAATGACTAACGGGTGAGGATAACCACAACATTGATACGGTAACCCTTCACGACAAAACTTTCTTGTTTTGATAATGCAATTTCACTGTCAAAACCAAGCTTTACAAAAGGTAGGAATGTTCAATATCACAATATGATTCCAGTGAATAAGAGATGTTCATAATTGAGTGCCGATTTATAAAGAAAGATTGTAAACATAGGTTTCGTCGTCGAGTGTTGATGTTCAAGAGACCAAGTAAAGTGGAACAGTCGAAGGAGGTCATCAACAAAACATGCTTTGGCTACCATACGCCTCCGTTCCAACAATTACAGGCTGATGAGCTTACACCGATCCTCTGGACTGCATTTTGGTAGAAAGGGGACCAAACGACAGCACAGTACTCCAAAAAAAGGCGAACAAAAGAGCAGTATAGTGCCTTCAGACAATAAACGTCTTTGAAGTTTTTTTTTGCGAAGCGGAAGATGAATCCTAACTGCGATGAGGCTATAGAAACAATTTAGGCAATGTGGTTCTCGAATGATAGTTTGGAGTCGAGCATTACTCCCAGATCCTTGACTGTTGTTTCACGTTTCAAGCGTGTTCCTCGAAGGATGTACTCGTGGCGATACATCGCACGTTTTCGGCCAAAGGGGATAGTCGAGCATTTGGATACATTTAAGGCCATTCTGTTGATCCGGCACCAGTCGTCGAACACTTGTAGTTCCTTTTGAAGAAAATCGGCGTCTTCTGGACATTTTATGACGTAGTACAGCTTTAGGTCGTCCGCGTAGGATAATTTCAGGCATCTGAGGACCAAGTTCACGTCGTTCATATATAACTGGAAAAGAAATGGACCAAGGTGGCTGCCTTGCGGAACCCCGGAAGTTCCTGAGAAGCTGGACGAGGCATAATCTGAGATCTTCACAGACATACCCAACAAACATCGGTGTCGAATAACCGCTTGTTCAAACAAATTTGGAGAAGTTATTCAGCTTTCTAGAAGGAATAGCTGAACAACTTCTCCAAATTTGTTTGAACAAGCGGTTATTCAACACCGATGTTTGTTGGGTAGTCCTACCAGTCAGGTATGAGCGGAGCCAGTTCAACAATTGATCGTGAACCCCCATTTTGTCGTATTTGGAAATTGCAATCTGATGGATCATTTTATCGAAGGCCGCAGAGAGATCTGTGTATGGCGTCTACTTGATGACCGCGTTTCATTTCGCGGATGACGAACGATGTAAATACGGTGAGGTTGGTCGCCGTCGAGCGCTTGGACATAAAACCGTGTTGTTCAGGAGAAATAGTATGTGAACAGTCATGGACCAGCCTTTGGAGAACAATTACAGCACTTAGTGCAGCAATCCCACGATAGTTGGTGACGGATCGTTTGCATCCCTTTCTGTGTATTGGGAAAACAAACGACTCTTATCAGCATTCAGGAAACACACCGAAAGTTAATGACAAATTGAAGACCGTAGCCAGGGGCACAGCCAGTGTGTTAAGGCAACGCTTCAGGACAATTGAAGGAATACCATCAGGACCGCATCCAGTTGAGTTTTTCATCTGCTTCCCGGCTGAAATCACCATATCACTATGGATAGTGAGTGCAGGTACAGACATGCGGGGAACATTGTTAGTAGCAGCTTCGAGGCCATCGGCATCCAGAATTTCGTCACAAAAGACACTACTGAACTAATTACGGAACAAGTTGGCGATATCCTCGACAGAGTCCGCTTCGTGAGTGCCGTCAGTCATGGTGGAGGGTAAACCGTTTTCCTTCCGTTGATCATTCACGAACCGCCAAAAGCTTTTCGGTTTCGTTTTGAGACGGCTCTGCAATTGAGACTGATGAGAGTTGTATAAGCTGTTATTGAGGTGTTTGTAATCGTCATTGGCGCATGCGTAGTTTGTTCTCGTAGAATCGGTGCGATATTTGCTGTTTCCTCAGAGCACCCTTTTAACTCGTTTCAAATGTTTGAGGTCGGAATTAGACCAAGCAGGTTTGGGAGGCTTACGATTGAGTTTCTTAGGCACGAATTGATCAACGGCGTACAGCAAAATGTTACACAAAGTCGAGGCAGCAGAATTCACATCCCCGTTTGCAAGGGTCGTGTTCCAATTAACGCCGGTGAGAAAGTTATTCATTTCCACAAAATTGGCATGGGTGAAGTCATAATAAACGTTTTCTATGTTGTCATGGAAGCTGTACTTATTTAGGATTAAACTCCAGTGTCAGTAGCAGAGGGGAATGATTTCTGCAGCTTTTGACAAGCGGTGTCGGAGCTTGAAGAACGGAACATCTTTGACTCAATTCTTCTCTAATGAAACAAAGATCCAGCAAACGGTTATTCGCGTTTGGAATGCCATTAACTTGCCGAAGTCTGGCGGTAGAATAAGCATCAAGCAAGGAGAGCGCAGCCGGTCTGAATGACGAACAGGAATTGTCTGGATAGCGGAAGCCGTTAGTATCGATATGCCATGAAATCGTGCTGAGGTTAAAATCTCCCACGATGACGATGTTGTCGCTGGGTCCCATTTGTGACACGATCCAATCCAAAAAAAGAGCGTGCTTTTCGATAAGGCTTCTGCCGCTATCACGATCGGGGGGAATATAGACCTCACAGATAAACAGATTCCCGGTTTTAGTGAATATCGCCACCCAAAGATGTTCAACCGTTGAGTCTTCTGGGGGCTTCAGAAGTCGAGATTTGAATTTTGAGCGTACGGCAAGAAGAACTCCACCACCAGATTTCTTGTTGCTATTGAGCGACGATCGGTCTTGCCGGTAGACATAATACGTGTCGCCGAACAGTTGCTTCGATAATGTGTTTATATTAAGCCAGGTTTTCGTGAAGGCGTAAACATCTTAGCATGCCAACTGGTACTCGGCGAGCAAACTGTTTCAAATTCAACGTATCAAGAAACGGAACAACCTGGAGATCTACAAGAAGCATAAAATCGCCAAACAAAGTGCAGAACAGAAGCAACGCGCAGCATCAAGGGCCCGGAAATTGTATTCGCGAGTTTTGCAGCAACTGGATTCATGTTTTTTGATGGACGACGAGACCTATGTTCAAAGAGGACTCACAAACCCTTTCAGGTCCACAATATTACTCTGCCGTCGTAGGGAAGGATGTAAGCGATGCAGACAGGTCGATTCAAGTGGAGAAGTTTGGTCGAAAACTGCTGGTATGGCAAGCAATATGCTCCTGCGGTATGAAGTCTACCATTTTTTACACTACCGGAATTCAATCGATGTGAGTGTCTGTAAAAGAGGATGCTGCCTTTATATCAGAAGCATAGTACCCCTCCATTGTTTTAGCGTCGGTGCATTACGCCAAAACAACTCTCAATCAGCTCACGGAAAAGGGTATAGAATTCGTTGAGAATGACATCAATCCGCCAAATTTCCCTCAGCTTCGACTTTATAATTGATTGTTTTATAAATGTATTATAAATTTATTGTAAAACATGTCCAGTTTGAAGCGGTTTGGATATCTCGTATTCTATATATCACTCTGACTAACGATTGAGCTTACGACAGGCTTCACAAAAACGAGCTGGGGACCATGTACAGGAGGTTGGGAGAACAAAAAGTCACTTGATTACAGGCTTCTTTACTAACACCCCAAAAAGTGACACTGCGCTGCAGTCTTACTCATTTCTGCAAACGGAGGTGTTCCCATAGTTCATTTTTACTGTATTCATACAACAAATCTGTAAAAGATTAGAAAAAATACAAGAAATTTGGAAATCACTTTTTAGTCACTATTTGATTAATATTTTTATTATTTTAGTCACTAAAGTCACTATTATTTATCCATAAATCTGCTGACAGCCCTGCAAATATCAATAATAAAATTTCAATAAAAGATATAATTTTATAAGACATGTTGTTAGGATTCCTTTGTACTGTTCTACACACTTAGAAATTATTAATTTTACACGAGACGTAATTCATGTTTGTAAAAGGTCGGGAACGTAAAGATAGATTCCGTGTAAAATTATCTCTCCTGAAACTGACACTACGCAAGTCGACAAAAATTGAATTGAATTTAATTGAATATATTTTCTCATCTATTTCAACTCATTCTTGTGTGCTAATGGATGCTTGCATGTGTCGGTCTCAGAGGACAGAAATTTACATGACATTTTGGTAGTGTGTAGTTACATTTCAAAGATAGCAATTGCAGTGAACGGAGCGCACGTATTGATGATTTTTGAAATAAATGGCTTATCTTATCATAACACCACTAAAAAATATTTAAATATAATCCTATACTGCTTATAAGCGTATGCCATTATTTTATGAATATAGTAATTGAAGTTCAGAAGTTCAATTTTAAAGTAAATGCTATGCTGATATGCTGAAAAACGAATTGAGCCTTTGATGCTTGTCATGTTGCTCCAGGCTTTTAAGATAAATGGTTTTGAAATGCAAAGATGATTGCAAAGCGTTCTGAAATTATAAATTAAATCAGCATAGAAAATAAACAATGTGATTAACAGATACACGATCTTCAGCCGCATTCCCTCATTTCTCTGTTGGGGATTTTTTTTTACTATCGTACAAATTGGGCCGAAGAGTCTCAGATTCTTACGAAACTTTGTCCACGCGTAGGAGGGTTCATGGATATATGAACAAAAAAACAATATTAAAAAATTCAGGGTTGCTAGTTTTCCTGGTAAACGCCAATTGAAGTTTTCCGATTTTCCCGAACATCACTAGCTTTGAAAATTCATTACTCAAGAGCGATTCATCGTAGAACAAATTTGTTTTCTCCAAACTATAATGAAATTTTCTCAAATATTTGGATAAAATATAATTAAAAAATATTAGGACTTTTTTTTTGAAAAGCCATTTTCTGAGTCACGAAAAATTTTGAAAAAATATATATTCTTGTTTATTAATTCATTAGCTTACATTGGTGAAATTTTGGGGATGGCTTTTTTTTGTTTTTGAGTAATGCTCGAAAAACTATGGGCGCGTCACTCGTTGTCATACAAAAAAAATAGAAAATCCGAAAAGTTTCCCAATTTGCTTATAAGTACCTGAAGTAACTCATAATTTTGATTTAGTGCTAACGTAAGAACTGCAGTTCACTAATGAAAACACGACGCGAGACTGGACACAACACTTATGATTCTTACAAACGAAAAAGGAACATAAAATTTACCTTTTATTGTCGACCGGTTTCGGGCTCGATGCTGCCCATCTACAGGACGATGTCCACCCGATCCACCCGCAGCACCTTCCATCCAAAGACACGTTGGTCCTGCACTAGCAATGTCCATGTTTCGTGGCCGTAGAGAACTACCGGTCTAATTAATGTCTTGTAGATGGGTTACTTCTGTATTATTTGTAACATTGATTTTTTTAAGGGCGGCTTGTTGGGCCTTCCCCAACCCCCTGTCTCGCCGGAGAACCATCGTGCACAGCACTGTTTAGAGTCCCACGCTGGCACAAGGACGATGATCAGCCGCTCCTAACATGGAGAATAGAAGCTGTTTTGAGCCGCCTTTGACATGGAGAACAGACGCTCAGATAGACTGCACCCTTTGAAGAGGGAAGGGGGGCTTTCCCTGTCAGCATATGACCAAAGTCCCACCGGGGTTGTTTACCCGATCTTTCCTATGGTTACTCATACCCCAGTCAGCACCACGGGTAGGTAGGGATAGGAGTTACAGGACAAGAGGCTAAGGACCGCAGTAGGATCTATTTTATACCTGGAGGTACGCGAAGTACCAATAGTACGCATTGTCCAGCCATTTACCAACCAAGTAAGTAGGAACTGTGGTTTGTTAATTTTGTACAAGGTAGCTGCTAGGTAGAGAGTTTATTAAAGTATAGATACAAACCAAATTAAAGCGTCGGACAAGGAGGAGTATAATCGCTATGAAGGAAACACATTTGAGTCATTACATTTGAATTGGATATAGGATTCCATGCCAATATGGGGGCACATGATGCCCCGCACCCCAGTGCCACCCGCCCCCCTCCCCACCAAAGTCACGAATTTTCATGACAACGTAAGCCTTTGATAATCAAGCACGTAAAGGGTGTCCACAGTTAAATTGCATCACTTTAAACTCGTCCTCAAAAACAAGTCTCTCAACCGATTGTCATGAAATATTCAGGAAGTAAAATACAATATATAATCTTGGTTAAGGTATTTTTATTTCACTGTATTTCTTTACCAAATCCAAAAGCCCGAACATTCTTCCTAATATCACGCATAAGATTTTGTACAACGCTTGAACCGACATTTTTTTCCGCTTTCAACCATGACTTCAACATATCCTGTTCTGTAGTGGCAACTTTGAGATGCTTACAAAGTACGTGCTTCATTATAGCCCAATATTTCTCAATTGGCCGCAACTCTGGAGAGTTTGGGGGATTAAGATCCTTCGGCACGAAATTGACACCATTCGTCTTGTACCACTCTAGAACATCCTTGGAGTAGTGACAAGAGGCTAGGTCCGGCCAAAACATTGTTGGAACGTTGTGTGTTTTGAGAAACGGAAGCAGTCGTTTTTTCAGGCATTCATTCATGTATACCTGACCATGAAGTTGTCACGAAAGGCTTGCTCCGTTTACCACACGAACAAATCCCCTGCCAAATCATGAATTTCTTGGGCAACTTTGACACTTGCTGTTTCCTGAAAGACTCTGGAACATCGAACTTGTCTTTTGCAGTCACATACTGGTTGCCGGTAATTTGTTTTAAGTCCGCTTTTACGTGTGTTTCATCGTCCATGATGCAGCAGTGTGGTTTTGTCAACATTTGTGTGTACAGCTTACGCGCACGTGTTTTAGCTGTCCTATTCTGTTTTTCATTGCGGTTTGGAGCTTTCTGAACTTTGAATGAACGGAGCCCGGCTCGTTTCTTAGCTTTCTGCACGAAACTTTTGGTCAAGTGCAGCTTTTTCGCGACATTCCGAACGGAACAGTTGGGTTTAAAGGCTGCAACCACTCGCTTGTGATCCTTCACACAGTAGGGAAAACTTTTTCTACCACTCACCTTCTTCCGATCGACAGTTAAACGTTCCCCGAAACGTTTTATGACACAAGACACTGTACACTGAACCCAAACATCCTCCTTTTATCGGATGAATCCTCCGTCGGTTGATATCGAAACATTGAAATCGCATTTTCGAATGATAGATGCAGGCGGAGGACGATTTTCTAGAAACCAGATGATTATTCTTCTAATGTTGAACAACTAATAATACGCGAAGTGAATTGAGCTGCCGTTAAAATTCTGATGAACGCTGTATGAAAAATCGTCATCCCAAAGTTGAATGCGTAATGCATTGGAAAAGCCCTATGACGCAAATCATTTGAAATGAGGATGACAAACATTCCATTTTACATCATTCGGTAAACACCTATCAATCGCTATCAGAACTGGTACAGTCACGAATAAAGGATCGAAACCCGATCGCTTCCTACGGGGTCGCGGTAAAATATTTCCTGACTCCTTCAATTTTTGTACTCCCGTTGCAGTCTTTGCTCAACGGTTGAGGAAGTGAAAGGTGAAATAAATTTATGTCGTGGAATTATTTTAAATTATTCATAGATCGCTAATAAATCTACACACTTCTGAAACAAACATCATATTGAATTTGGTTGAGTGTCATACGAAACATGGATGATCGTCATACGGATCTAACCATAAGACAATCATCCACTCAACCAAATTACCTTAGGATAATCATAAGTTCAACCTTATGAAATATAGAAGAACGTTAAATTTTCATTTTCATTAAGTATCTTATGAAATTTGGATGCACTATTATGAGATTCATTCAAGCACCTTATAAATTTCATAGAAGTTACGTGCGAGTAATTTTCATAAGATATGAGTTATGTTTTTCGTCACTAGTTTTGATGTGAAAAACTCATTAGGCACACCTTATGAATTCAGAGCTGGCATCAACAGCTCTCAAGCATCAAGCATCAACACTACTATTCTTCAGTAGTAAAAATCGGTTTGTCTCGAAAGTGTCCAAAAGGCCGAAAATGAAAAGCCGCGCAAAACACGGCTGGAACAGGTAAGTTCTCGTTTGGCGAGAGTGTTTTATTTGATAACAATTTGGTCGATTCAACCATCTAACATACAGGTCCGACAACAATCAAAACAGTTGGTGGCGAATGTAGCACAGAAGGAACTGGCGAATGTGGGTAACCGGAAGCAAGCGAAGTAGAAAAACTTGAAGCAGAAGTAGCTAAGGAAATTGCAAGCAGACTACCGGAATACACACATTGCCTCCAGGATGTTGGTGAAGCTCATAAAAATGCAGAAGCATCAGAACAATGCGTAAAAAAAGAAAAAGGCTGCTCTCATTTCCCACAAGCACAGTCATGGATCACTCCATTCTGGAATCGTCCCGAAAACCGGCGGTAAAGTTGGTGGATCAACCAAGAAGACTCCTCAATTAAACACAAAGTAGTCGATTACGATTCCAAGTTCTGTCAACAGTCGAACAGATCCGGGAACATCCAAGATACAGTACTACAACTACAATACCAAGCACCGAAAGGAATACGACCTACCGATTTCGCCTGTTTAGCGTAACGATATAATAAAGGAATGATAATTGAATGCAACTCAAGAAGTTGCTCGGTTTGAGAGACTTCAGAACGATATGTTGCTTGCAAGAAGGTAAGAATTATAAGTCATTTCGGTTCGGAGGAGTTTTTCCTCAACTCTGTCCAATTTCAGATACACTTCCGCAGGATCGAATCGATGTCAAGTCGCTTTGGAAAAGCTATAGATTTGAATAGACTACCAGAACCAGAAACGAGTCCAATCAGATCCACCACCCGTCTACCGACAGCTACCCAACAAAATCGACAATCGAATTGGTCAACTGTTGAAACATCTAACTCAATCGAATGTTTCTAAAATCCAAAACCTACCGCCACCAACACATCATGCGGAATATTGAATATTGAGTAGTTTAAATAATTGTTAAGACGTGTTAAGACCTTTAGGTCATATATGTTTAGGTGATCAATTACATTTGTTTTAATGCATACATAATAAATCGTATGTCCTATTTGCAAAATGCTTCAGAAATCATTATCCCGAGCCCGTGAGGAAGCACAAGCTACATAAAATTCATAATGAACGATGTATGATTTTCTTATGTGAACGCATATGCTTTTCATATGGTTCACCTACGAATTTCTCCATGGTCTTTGCGTTTTTCATAAGGTTGGTTGTTGAAATTTATTCTGGTTCAAACAGCAAATAAATCATGAGATAATCGAGGAAAGATTACAAACGAGTTCTTATAGCAAAAAATCATAAGGTATTATTATGGTTTTTGCTATATTTCTTGGCTCAGTGTCCGATTTCCGAATGCTTTTCGTTAAAGGGCGCAATCGAATTACTTTTCGATACGATTTCGAGATGATGTTTGGGTTCAGTGTAGACTGGTGAATTTTCAACATCTTTCCGATGGCTCGGTGCGAAAGAAGTGGGTTGTCGAGGTGCGTGTGCAAAATGTTCTCACGCACTTGAGGTTCCTTCGACTCCATTTTTGAAACTACGACACATTTCACAATGAAACTCACGCAGTGTAAACAATACACGCTGAGGTCATTTCACCCAAAATTTCGTTGAAATCAACTCAAAGGGCGAAATGTTACTATTGCACCTGACAACTAAGAAGCAATCAACGCTATCCATCAACTAAACCAAAAAAAAACAAGCTTCAAAAAATATATACCTCCGTATCAAAATACGAATAAACTCACTATTATGGTACAGTTAGATAAGTCCAAAGTGAGTGGGTTTAAGAACAAATCTTAGTTCTTACCCAACAAACATCGGTGTTGAATAAGTGCTTGTTCAAACAAATTTGGAGAAGCTATTCAGCTATTCTAGAAGAAACAGCTGAATAGCTTCTCCAAATTTGCTTGAACAAGCTCTAATTCAACACCGATGTGTTGGGTATACTAGACTGAAATGCTGCTTAAAATACACAATACGCAAAATAACACTCAAGCCTCCATTAAATACAGGTACACGATAAAACATAAATATTTAAACAAAAATATAAAATGCACCTTTTCAATACCCGAAGATAACTCAAAAACACGCAAGTTGACAGCCCCTCGACTTTAACTACAAAAAAAATTGAGGTGGGTTATATCAGGGATGTAACCGCGTTAAGGCCTGAATACACACACGGCATAGTGATGCCTTCTTGGCAAAATTTGTCAGTACCTTCTTGATACCTTCATGTGGCCCTTCTAGCACGTACCGCCTTCCTGCCGTCTACACGGAAGGTACAATCACGCCGTGTTGAGCTCCGCCGTCTGCACGCCTTCTTGTTGTCACGCCGTCCAATTTTTGGTTTGCGTTTACACGGAAGGTGGGAGATATCAATACAAGAAGGCATGCAGAAGGCGTGATCGACAAATGTCAGTTTCAGATGTTACTTTGTTTACTTTCTGGCAAGAGTGATTTCAAGCGATTCGATTTTTGTCTTCAATTAATCTGATAATTCGACAAAGACTTTTCATTAGGGCTTAGCTGCCAAACGTAAGCAATGACTTTTTCGCGAATTTCTCGTGATTGAAAACTCGCCCAATCAATACACCACGGTCATTTTGAAGAGGTTCACCTATCCGATAGAATTTGAATTGGCTTACATGAGTAGCCTTTATGCCACGAGAAATTTACGAAAGAAGCCGTAGTTTACGTTTGTCAGTTAGGCCATAATGAATAATCTTTGTGAAATGGAGAAGATTGATGTGTTCGATACAATACAATACAATACAATACAATACAATACAATACAATACAATACAATACAATACAATACAATACAATAAAATAAAATAACAATAAAATCTATTTCCGACCATGAATCTTATTGTTCGGGAATCATATAAATGTAATATGCATATTGTCATTACAATAGATTTACTATTCACTCCATATGCAAGGCTTTTCAACAATTGTGAAACAATACAATTAACTGTAATTGACTCAAATTTGTTCGGAAAAAAATGATTTTTTCTATAGTTAAGATACATAACAACCCCCTTTTTCTATTGTCGATGTCTCAATTTACATTAGATTCAATTGTAGATACAATAACCCCTATTGTCATCTTATCGTTGTGAACACTACTATTAATTGTACATACTATAGATTCTATTGTATGGTTACAATACATATAATTGTAAACCTATGAGACATTTTTTTTGGGGATAACCAGGGGGCATTCATTAAGGATTTCGCTGTAGCTCATATGGATTTCAGTATCAATGTGGTGAATATATGGTTTGGATGATTGCATCAACTTGTTCTTCCTAATATTCATAATATTCAAACGAAGCGAGTGTTAAAGAGCAAGTTGATTTGTGCTACCATGCCTGTCGTGCCTTAGCATTGATCGATTTGTTTTGATGGGCCATATTTAGACAATTCAGATGTCCAAAATTGTCAAAATTATGTGAACTATGGTGCACCACTATGATATATAATGTTTCCGATACCGATGGCAGCATGATCGCTTCAGCAAGCGTTTTGCAGGCTTTTCATCTTCTGGGGTTGCCCGGATCTCGTCTCGCAATATCTCTGCCACAGTTTTGATTGTTTGCATTTTCACACAGAGACAAATTTGATAGTCAATTTTACCATTATTGGGGGTTAGGATGACTATGGCAGTATAGTGATTCTGAACCGACTATGATCATGGTTAGAACCAGGGGGGTGCGACTCTATCTCAGATGCAGGATTTTTTTTGTTTTGCTTTTGTGCGATGTGTGCACGCTTAGATAGATAGATAGATAGAAGATAGAAAGAAGATTTCAAAGATTTTGATGAAGATTTTAAAGATTTACTGCAAAAAGATGCAGCACGATGCAAGTTGATTGATAAAGATTCACAAGCTGAAACAAGATTTTTCAAAGATTGATTCGCTAGCGTGGGATTTTTCGATCATCTTGAATCTGGATTTAGATGTGTCGCACCCCCAGGTTAAAACGACCATTAAAAATAGTTGATTAAACATTTACCATAATGTCGGAATAGTCCCTGTTACCATGATCATAGTCAAGAATGCCATGAACGTTGTAAATTCGTCCATTTTCATGGTTATTGTAACCATTGCATGCAATAGTCATCTTGACCACGATTAAATTGTCGGTATAACGATAGAATTTTTCTCAGAGCAGATGATCGTCAACCAAGTTATTGAAATAATTGAAATCCATCTGAGACGAAAATTGCATAAAAATCAATTGTAAAAAAATATATATAGGGTGTTAGGTTCCGTAGTGCGAATCTTTTCAATGGTGATGTTCTACGCATATGGTCAAATCTCAAAGTTTACGGAGTTATTGTATTTTTAATGTTTCGGTACATGTTAGTCATAAATTATACACAACATGCCGTTGTGTATAATTTATGACTAACAAAATTACAAAAAAAATACTAAGCAAGCTAGAAAGTTTATTTCAAAGCGAGAGTTGTAGAACACTTTTAAAGCCACGTTTTTGTTTAATTAACCACTACGTACGTACGTACGTGTTTTATTCAAACAACACGAAAAAACCCTTGAAAAAAGATATGTTTAAAACATTTTTACCCCTAAAAAGACATTAAATGATAATTACTCAAGGTTTAAAAGTAGCTTTTATGTAGGAAATTTTCTTAGATTTTAAATGGAGGAAAAGAATCTGGCTAAGTAACATAATTTCTGTGTTACAGCCAATTTATGACTAACATGTACTTTAAAAGCTCAAGAACTCCGTAAACTTTGAGATTTGACCATATGCGTAGGACATTTTTTTTCTTTAAATATCATCTCATATCGCCCATGAAAATATTTGCACTAAGGAACCGAACACCATGTATATCTACATCCACAACCATTTTTATCATAATTAATTAAAATGCATAATAAAATCCGATAAACACCAAAATCCTCTGTCATAATTCAAACAATTTGACATAAGAAGGCATGAAGCGATTCAAGACGGCGTTGTCAGCACCTCCGGCAATAGAAGGTGTAAAAACGGCGTCAAAAAAATATTACGCCTTCTGAACGGTGTGATGCGTTTACACGGAAGGCGGTGTTGCGAGTCAGAGAAGGCGTGAAGTAACTACCTTCTTGGTTAGAAGGCGATGTAGGACGGTGAAGGATAGAAGGTATCCCAACGGAAGGTGCGATTACGCCTTCTATTTTGTATGAAGAAGGCATCACGATACCGTGTGTGTATTCAGGCCTTTTTTTTTTTTTTAATCCTTATTCCACTTTTCCTCAACAACATTTTCTTCAAGAAATTTGTCAAATTGCTGGGAAGAGGTATTTTTGGTGTTATGGCCAATAGTGCTCCATTGGCGGCTGACACTTACAAACAGATTATGTTTCTGTGATGAAATAAGCCAAGGCTATGGACTAAATAAGAAGACCGCCGGAAATGCTGTAACTAACAGTAAGTCTCTAACATCGTTCATTATTGAAACCGTGTTTATGTTAGAATGAAAACCTTTTGAGTCCAGAATGGGCCATGGATTACAATCGAGCGGGATCACCATCGACATCATCAAACCCTACCCGCAAGAGGAAATTCTCGTGGAGAAGCGACTGCAAGACCGATGAGGACTTTTTCCAAAGAGGACGGCTAATGGTAGTTCCGAACCAGCGATACCGAAGAATGATTTTCAGGATTTTGATGTTCGATTCCCACTTGCATTATTTAAAATGAAGAATAAAATTAGTGTTTTCGTCACTTACTGAGTTGCATTGCATTTTTTTTTTCATGAATGGAAATTCCAGTAGAATGCAATGAAGAACAATACGAAATACATAAATTAACAAATGAATTTGCATACCAACGCATATGCGTACCATAGAACTAAAAAATAAATTTCATAAGGTTGTACAATGAAACTTATACGGTTGCAATAAGTAAATCATTAAGAATGATTATGGCAACAATCAGAGCATTTCATAAGGTAATGTTATGAAATTCAAACCGTTTTCTTGTGGCCAATTACCATAAGGAAATTTAATGAATTTTAATAGTTTTTTTGCACTAGTGTATAAACCAGAGAAGGAAGATATTAGAGACGTGCTGGGTAAGCTGGACTTGGACTATATGGGGCTAATTTACAAGTTCTTGAAACAAATAGATGTATTCGTTTGACCCTTTCTTAGCTGTCGCTTTAACATGTCCACCTCGTCCCCCCCCAAAACACAACCCACCCCACAAAAAACCAAAAAAATTTCCTCCTTCCCGGAGTGTTTTTTACTTTTACTCTAGCCGGTGTGTGTGGTGGGCTTCCACCACCCCACCTAGAAAGTAATTATTTTATTTTTATAATAGAGAATGAGCGCCGCTGTGCCCCGCCCCTTCGCCGTCTATAAAATTACAATTAATTTGAAAAAAATAGACCCCCTATAAAGAGTCACGCAAAGAGAAACATGCAACACTTATTTCGATTAGTTCTCATTTTGCGTGCATGTATGATTCAGATGGGCTGCTCGATAGGTAAGCTTAAGTACCCGTATAACGAAAAACAATTTGCTATAAAGTCAAAACTATATTTCGAATGTATGATATATTATCACATTTTATGTTTTGTTATCAAATAGTTTAATCTAATTTTCACCATACAACTTCTACATTAACACATATTGTTAATGTATGCCATATTGTCATTGAAAGGTTTTTTATTGTCTGCACACGGTCTGGATTATATACCAACTTTTTGGCATAGAGTACAGCAAAAATTTTGTTCGTGAAAATTGCCATTTTTTATGGTAACCTAACTTAATCGCCTATTCACCATATTGTTATTTGGTCTTTAACCATCTGACATATTGTTAAAACTATATATGAGATTGTTAGTTTATAGTTGTCTACTATAAGGGTAAATGTCGTAACAATAACGGAAACGGTCGTCAACATAAGGGAAATGGTCCAGGAATGGTTTGTGATTATGCGGGTTATACAATATTTCCACAAATACCAAATATGCGCAGGCAGCGCGCCAACAGAAACAAAGATTATATATATGTCTCTCACCCCCCTATCAAAAATAAAAAATTATTGGCTAAACGGATAACCAAAGCCCAAACCCCCTAGGGGAAATTTGGGTTCACCCTGGGCCCGTCCCTTTATGGGGACTCTATAGTAAACCCAACCCGGTAACAGCTTGACCGCTCCAGAGTAAAGTCAATGTACCCCGATAATCTTGGCTCACTGGTTCTGTCAAATCGAATGAATCCTAGAACAAATTATCAATTGAACGTATTTCCATCGACTGTTATTTTCAAAGCTGTGGAGCTCATATTCGTACTTGATGAATATAATGCTGACTATATGTTGTAATTTTTCTTACAACATTTGATTTACCCAGGAGAGTCACGTCACTGCAAGTGACTTTTCTCACTTCACCAAGTGACAAACGTCACTTTGAGTCTCGGAATAATCCTCTTATACTTATGACAGACATACAACGCTAACCGTTGTACGAACTGTCAAATACTTTAATCCAGTACACAAAAACACGTACTAGACTAAAGGAGTACAACGCTGTACGTTGTATGTCTGTCCCCGGCATTAGAAAAAATAAAAAAATATAAATAGATATATATATATATATATATATATATATATATATATATATATATATATATATATATATATATATATATATATATATATATATATATATATATATATATATATATATATATATATATATATATATATATATATATATATATATATATATATATATATATATATATATATATATATATATATATATATATATATATATATATATATATATATATATATATATATATATATATATATATATATATATATATATATATATAAACCGCAATTATAAAAACACTCCCGAATTTTCAGCACTTGAAGAATATATCTACACACTAAGATATTTTTTTAAAGAAATCTGTAAAAGTTTTCCGAGTTCTCAACAGCTGAACGTTCGGTAATCCTATTTAACAGATTTTGGTGAAATTTTACAGGTATCTGTAAAACAATTACCGGATTTCGGTAAAATTTTTCCGGATTTCTGGAAAATTTTACCGAAATCCGTTAAATTGGATTATCGAACGTTCAACTGTTGAGAATTCGGTAAACTTTTACAGATTTCTTTAAAAAAATTCAAGTGTGGGGGGTTTTTTATAGGAGGAAAATACAAATATGAAAGACTCTTTTTTTTTTTTTTCTTTTTATCCATATTCCAATCACGTTCCAATTCCAATCATTTACGTTTTTCATTCTACAATTTGTAGAGTACACAGAAAGAAAATCTGAGTTTTCATTGTGATGTAAATATCCAGGGGGTGCGACTCTATCTCAGATGCAGGATTTTTTTGTTATGCTTTTGTGCGATGTGCGCACGCTTAGTTAATAGAAAGAAGATTTTAAAGATTTTGATAAAGATTTTAAAGATTTACTGCAAAAAGATGCAGCACGATGCAAGTAGATGGATTAATATTTACAAGCTGAAACAAGATTTTTCAAAGATTGATTCGCTAGCGTGGGATTTTTCGATGATCTTGAATCTGGATTTAGATGTGTCGCACCCTCAGGTAAAAACTACACAGAGAGGAATTTGATAGTCAATTTTACCATTATTGGGGGTTAGGATGACTATTGAAGTATAATGATTTTTAACCGACTATGATCATGGTCAAAACTACCATTAAAAATAGTTGATGCAACATTTTCCATAATGTCGGAATAGTCCTTGTTACCATGATCATAGTCAAAAATGCCATGAACGTGGTAAATTCGACCATTTTCATGGTTATTGAAACCATTATATGCTATAGTCATCCTACCATGATTTAATTGTCGGTACAACGATGAAATTTTTCTCAGAGTACCATTTTACCAGAGGGGTACGCCACTTTGCGATTGGATGCACATTGGATCGCTGCAAATCCTTATCAAATTCACACCATCGCCAAAAACCATCGCTCCCACAATCGCCATTAATCGCAACAGTATTATGAATCGCGAAATTCATCGCGTAATCGCGTGTCACCGATTTTTACTCGAATCGCGAGCAGTAATATTTATATTCGAGTTACCCTTTTCTTTTCTGGCAACAGTGTCCAAATTTGTTTTGATTATTTCGAGCAAGTGAATCCAAGCAAGCAGGTTTTCCGAAACAAAATCAATAGTTTTGTTTATGTTTGTCTCGGTACTAGTGGCTGCAGACCGAATAAATAGCTGCGAAATATGGCTCTAATTCAAGAGTAGTTTTTCGTCTTTTTGTTGCAGGTTTCAGGCATTTCATCTGGTGTGATTTAACGTGAGCAACAAAGTTGAATATTTTCCAACTTCCACTTCTCTCCGAATTACACACTACTAGAGATTCGCATAAAAGGCAAGTCGACATGAAGTTTTCATAAGGGCCAATGTTGCAAACGTAAACCATGGCTTCTCCAACAACTTTCTTGAAAATGCAAACTCGCTCAAGTAAACTACCACTTCTATTGTAAAGGGGAACTCTTCTTCTGTACAATCGTTATGGTAATTTACTATGATAAAGTTAGCATTCTCAAGAAATTTGCGGGAGAAGCTAACGTTTGCCAAACTCCATGTCCTTATGAAAATTCCATGTCGAAGTAATTATTGTTCGATTATTGCGAGGCTCAAAATTAACGCGTTTCTCTTGTAACTGTTGTCGTAGATTGTTGTATCCTTCAGTTCCGTTGTTTCTGTAGAATTTTATATGACAAAAATAAGAATTAGATATGCGTAGTAAAAAAGAGTTCCAATTCTGAAAACGTTCTGTTCTAGCCACATTTATATTTGGGAGCGAGTATTTCTGGCAGTTCTCGTTGTCAAATTTTTCGAGCAGTTCCATTCTGTCAGCGATAATTTTTATTCTGATCGCATCGTCATTGCGCACTCATCGCGATTGATCGTGTTAATCGCAAAATCGTCTTCATCGTGGAAATTTTCATGTCAGGGAAGCTTTATTCCACGCTTATCGTGAGAGTTGCTCCCCCCTCGATTTTACCCGACTATGCCTATTTTCAAAACTACCATGAGATTTTAGTCAAATTTACTACGTTTGTTGTACAACCTTCACCATTTGTGGTATATTTGACAGACCTCATATTGATATCAACCGCACCATGGTTGATCTAATCTCAGGCATGGTAAAATCAAACGCATTGATAGTCAGGTGAAAATTGTTGGTGTTTGCGCTTAATTTAACCCTCGACATGGTAGTTTCTTCTGCGTATTTTTTGCGTGTAGTGACGTTTAACGTACACACACACTATCGTATCTATCGCAGTGTAAAATTTGTTTGTTTTTCCACAGATAACCTAAAAGTTTCCATTTTGGTTTGTGATAGAAAACATCTTTTTGACAGCTGTTTTTTATGTTTTAGTCAAAAACGCACTACCACATTTCCAGAAGGCTCACTACCACATCCAGACGTGATAAGTTTAATATTACGTGATTATCCTGATATCAGAAGACATGGTCAGTGATGAAATTTAATAAATTGACAAAGAAAAATCATTAGGATCTAACTGACAAACGTAAACAATGGCTTTTTTTCACGAATATCTCGTCATTGAAAACTAGCCTAATTAATCCACCACGGTCATTTCGAAGAGGATCCGATGGAATTGGAGGCATGGGTAGCCTTAGTGCCACGAGTATTTTACGGAAGAAGCCATTGTTTACATTTGCTACTTAGGCCCTAATGAAATATGTTTGTCGGAATCATATGTCCCCTACCAGAAAGTAATCTAAATTATGGTGGCCTTGAGCACTCATAAAATGCTGGATAGGTGTGTTCTAATTACAATTTATCGACAGTTATTAATAGAGTAAAGAATGATTAATTCAGTTCAGTGCAACTAATGTACTGAATGCTGGACAATGCATAGCTCGAGAGGCTGCAGCGTAAGTAGGACTAGATGTTTTAATTATAATTACCGAGGCATTTCTTCTTTGAGCGCGAAATGGAAGCTATTTGAGCTCGTTATGATGGACCCTCTTCTCTCCCACTGCAAGCAATACTTAAGCACTTAAGTGAAAATCAACACGGGTTCATGGTCGGCCGTTCCACTACCATTAATCTGTTGTGTCTCTCTTCGTTTATTACGGAAAATATGGCTGAAGGGGCGCAAACGGACGTCATCTATACATACCTTTCAGCAGCTTTTGACAAGCTCAACCACGACATCGCTATCGCAAAACTACATAAGCTTGGAGTAAATGGAAGTCAATGGTTTCGCTCCGATCTCACTGGTCGTCTGCTGACTGTTGCTGTTGGTGACTGCATGTTTGACGTTCTTCCAGCCACATGAATACCGCAAGGGAGCCATTTAGGGCCGCTGATCTTCTTGCTGTACTTCAATGATGTGAACCTAGCCCTCGTAGGCTCCCGTCTTGCGTATGCCGATGACCTGAAGATCTTTTTACGAATCCAGTCTATCAACGATTGTCACCTTCTACAACAGCAGCTACAAATCTTTGCTCACTGGAGCAGCCTCAACCGTACACACTTAGAAAATTTTACAGTATTCGGTAATTTTTTACCGAACTTTCAACAGCTGAACGTTCGGTAATCTGATATAACGGATTTTGGTAAAATTTGAAAAGTTCCGGTAATTTTTTTACAGATACCTGTAAAATTTCACCAAAATCTGGTAAATCGGATTACCGAACGTTCAGCTGTTGAAAGTTCGGTAAATAAATACCGAATACTGAATTATGGAGAGTGTGAGCTGTTTAGTGGAATACCTGTAACTAGAAAATAAGAAGAATGATTAGTAATTTCTATTTAATTCCAACTACCTTTATTGCTTATCTTGACAGATACGCGTATTTCGTCTACAATGTGCAGACTTCTTCAGTGTCGTGTACTAAGTCGAGTATTAGTACACGACACTGAAGAAGTCTGCACATTGTAGACGAAATACGCGTATCTGTCAAGATAAGCAATAAAGGTAGTTGGAATTAAATAGAAATTACTAATCATTCTTCTTATTTTCTAGTTACCGAATACTGTAAAATTTTCGAAGTGTTCGGTGATCACTTTCTGTAAAAAAAAGGAGCTGACTCTCATTAGCTATAACCTTCAAGGCACGGTAATGAACCGTGCGGCTTACGTTAAAGATCTAGGAGTTATTCCGGATTCTCAGTTGACGTACAAGCTTCACATCTTGTACATCGTGGACAAGGCGTCAAGAGCTCTAGGCTTTATTTTTCGGATGGCTAAATTGCTCTTTCGGTCCCTTTATTGCTCCTTGGTGAGGTCGATTCTGGAATATTGCTCTGCCGTCTGGAATTATATATAAATTATTAATTAATATGGCGCAAATACAGTCGAATCTGTTCAACGCAGGTTTTTACGCTTCGTTTTGAGAAGGTTGCCTTGGAGAGACCCCTCTGATAAAAAATTAACCTAAACGAACGATATCACAAATGCTCCAACCATTTTTAAATGGTTTGGATGATACCCCAAATAGGTCGTTAAGAAAAATAACCATAAAAAATGTATTAGGGCCGTTTCGTATACCGGGTTACGAGAGTCGTTGTCGATTGATCGATCTTGCTCCGCTTCGGTTTCGTCGTGACACATCTAGGGCTCTCTTTGTTGCAGACATTTTACAAGGCCGAATCGATTGCCCCCCCCCCCCCCCCCCCCCCCTCCTCCCCCCGTCCCTTATTCCCCCTCCCTAATCCTATCTCCATCCCCCACCCTCTCTAATGGCTGGAGCAGGAATTGATACCAATCCTCCATCCACCCCTTAAAATCCTAATCTTCCACCCACCTCTCCCCCTTCCTCCTTCCCCCCCTTCCCCCTTCCTTCCTCCCCCTTCCCACTATGTCCCCGTTTTACCTTCCCCCGTTGCAGATGCGTTTGCGTTAATTTGACAGTTTTCCCATAGGTTTTCTGTCATATTTACGTCAACGCATCCGCAACGTATCAATTGTGGGTGACCCCCCTTATCTCTGGGTGACCCCTTTAACACGAGTGTTTGGTTTTATATTTTTAGCTTTAGGTTTATTGTACACGACATATTTTTAATACCACCATTGGGGCTTTACTATGCCTGTTGGTGCTGACTAAATAAATAAAATGTCAGATAATGGGTAATTTTTCACCCATTTTTCACAAAACTTCATTTTTGAAGATGGGTAAGAAACCATTTTCTGACAATTTAACCCATTAATGGGTAACCCCCATTAAATTTTATCTTTATTTCAGAACATCGCACTGATCGTTTTTCTGTCGTTGTAAAACGTTTTTTCCTCACTTCTGAATCCTTCACATAAATCGTCTCACTCTCACCATTTTCTCACCTTTCGAGCCTCCTCTTCGCAATTCTGCTGCCGCTGGTTGGATATCGTGCTCGATACCTATGATCGGACGTTATCTGTAGTAATTTTCCTAAAAACTTTATAAAATGGCTTTCGGAGACGTCAAGACCTCCAAGGGACTGCAGGAACTTAACAAGTTCCTCGCCGATCACAGCTACGTCGAGGGTAAGCAAATATTCCCATTCAAAGTTTATTTCATATTTTTTGGAGGTTATGGGAACATTTTCGATGGTGTTTATTGACACGTAAACCGGGGATGAGATCATTGATTTTAATTTAACTTCTGGTTTAACCTGACTTTTCAGATACGCCCCATCGAAGGCCGATCTGTCGGTGTTCGAATCCCTGGGCAAGGCACCAGCTGGCGTTGTTGTGCATGTTCAGCGCTGGTACCGCCACATCGCCTCATTCAGCAGCCAGGAGCGTGCTGCTTGGGGAGGCCAGGCATTGCCACAAATGGCCGGAGGCAAGCCAACCGTTGCTGCCCCCGCCAAGGCAGCTGCTGCCGACGATGACGATGACGTTGATCTTTTCGGATCGGAAGATGAGGAAGAAACCGCCGAAGCTGCTAGGCTGAAGGAGGAACGTCTGGCTGCATACAATGCCAAGAAATCCAAGAAACCTGCCCTAATTGCCAAGAGTTCTATCATCCTGGATGTCAAGCCATGGGACGATGAAACCGACATGGCAGAGATGGAAAAATCAGTCCGCAGCGTCGAGATGGACGGTCTCTTGTGGGGTGCCGCCAAGTTGGTTCCAGTTGGTTACGGTATTAGGAAGTTGCAAATCTGCTGCGTTATCGAGGACGACAAAGTGTCCGTCGATGAGTTGCAGGAGAAGCTTCAAGATTTCGAGGACTTTGTCCAGTCGGTCGATATCGCTGCCTTCAACAAGATCTGAGCGGGATGTGCTAGTTAGTGATCTTGAACTGTTCCATTAAAGTTTCCTTCGAAAATAATACTGTAGTCTTAACTAATGCTCATTTTGTACGAAAGCCAATAAATTATCAACGGTAAGTTATTATTAAATCATAACTTTCGAATTATCACATTCTCAAATATGCAATTGCCCTGCGATGGTTAATGTTTTAGTTTCAAGAGGGTTCAATCGGGCTTATTCGGCAATACTTTTGTCTACCTCTTTTTTGTTGAGATGGTATCTAAAAATTCTGCTGAATGGTTCCTTTATTTTACCTGAACTAGTATTATTAGCTTCGCGAACAAATCGAATAATTTATGGCATATTTTGACCGTTGACATATTTGACGTTGTTACTTTTCAAGAATATCACATATTCTTTTTCTTTATTGACCTTTTTGTAGCATAACGGTAGAACGGTTTAAAAAAAGGGGAAAAACCGTTAGTAAATCCACGTAAATGTTCAAAGCCGTTTGGAAAAAGGTTTTTAAAAAAATAGTTGTTAGCAACGAGCATTGAAAATGAAATCATCAATTTGTAATGTTCTCGAAACTATGTTTTCAAAGTCAGCACCACAGATATCTTAAGGAACCCTTCAACCAACCCACTTACCTACCACTATTCCCGTTTTCGAACGAATCGTACAATAAAAAAAACAAATTTTTGTATGACACTTCCGACTGCTATCGTAATACCGTGGCGTCCTAACTTCGTGACTTGGTGACCAAAACACCAATTTGTAGCGCATTGTGATTTTTAAACTGTATTTTGTTCCTTAACTACTATTTAAAAATATCATTTCTCACAAAATCCTGGGGCTCAACCACCCACTAATACAAAAAAATAAAATAAATAAAACAATTCACACACCCCACACCCACCGAAAGAGACTCTAATTAACCAATTCAAAAATATCCTAGGGCTATCTAACCCCACACTGAAAGTAACAAAAAAAAATAAAATAAATAAAACAATTCATCAATCACCACTCAACACCGATCGCCTGAAGAGACTCCGGCTGATGGTATACTGAAAGCGTTTGGAAGCGTTCACGCGAGCGAAGGCGTTCGCGTCAAAACACTTTTGATGAAACTATATGCGTATCGCGTAAACCTGATATAGCCAACGCGACGCGATGCGGTACAAACCGGCTGCCAAACGCGTCTTAGCAGCCCGAGTGGTGTTTCAACGCGTCTAAACGCTATACGCTATTATGAAATAATAGCGTTCTTATTTTTGCAAGCAGTATGGAGTTGTCGAAAAATGAATAAACTGGTTTGACTTCGATAAGTGAAATCTACCTAGATTTTTGGTAAATGATTAAAACAACAATTTTTCGTCAGTTCAAAATGGCGAACAATGGAAATGAACTTGATGATTTTTAGCGCAGTGACACAAAAATTATTTTTTCAAAGTAAATCAATTATAATTGTCTTTGCGTAATCACTTTTATATTGAAGAACTAAAGATCCATGAAATACGTGAAGAAATTTTCAACCCAATAGAATTATTATGGAAGGTAATAATTTATATTCATAATAAAAAAAATGCATTCCTAAAACACAATTGGTTTTACCTACTACTCTGATAAAAAAGCAACAATTAATGTGTCCACACATAGATTTTTTTGCAATGTGCTCAACAAATGACAATTATGTATAATCGTACATACCTCGAATGTTTTTATATAATCACTATGTGCGATCGCACATACTTTTCAATAAGCAATAAATGTAATGTGTGATACTACGGAGGTTCTATTTAAGTGTGAACACATGAATATTAAAATGAATATTAACATGAATATTAAGAATCCAAGGGTTTGGAAGGATGACTCTGTAGGAGAGAAACCTTTAGAAAAAGTACAGTGTATATCAGTTGAAGCATTAAAATTATGATCTGATTAATTACCTTAGAGTGACAATTAGCCGTTCACAAGGGAAAATTGGTTCACGGTTCAGATTCGTCCTATTTTTCATAAGCCTGCCTTCGATCAAACTCAACACCATGTCAAACGTATCTATTGACATTCTGATGTATGATCGGAACTTGTCCGGGTATTTCCTCAACTCCGGATAGAGCCGATGGAATGCTCCATCCCTTCTTCTGTTCCGATTAATTTTATGCACTGCAAATTCCCTTTTATTAAAAATTAAATCAATTGTACGCGGGGAGGCAAAATATTCCTCGTCTGACGAATCCATCTCGAACACCTCGAATAACAACAAAACAAGTCACCTGCACCACGCGTGTTCACACTGAACACGCTCGGCCAAACGCGTGATACCGCGCGTTCACTATGCCGTAGCTCGCGTTGCGCTTCGCTTTTGATCAATTCGCTTTTCCGCAACGCTTCGCTTCGCGCCGCTACGCGTCTACTATACCAT
>JAHHFK020003147.1:0-63760 GCA_024533555.2 Aedes koreicus | reverse complement strand
TGGTTAAGTTTAGTCTGTTTTTCAATAAGGTAAAGAAATGAAGAATTGTGCTTCTGTTTCCGCATGTGGTGCCGACTTGTAGCACATTTTCAGCAAAACTGGAGATGTATCTTTTCTGGCGTGGGAGTCAAAATCATGATGTTGGTAGACTTTGTACGGTCGGATTTCCGTACAATTCCGAATGGATGAAGACCAACGAATCGTAATCAGGATATGTAAACGTTCATTAAATGTTTAACATTATATTAAATTTTCTTGTCCATCACTTCATTAATTTTTCCATCGTTGCCATAGACAGGTATTGGTTTTTTCCTCGCTCCGCGGAAAATTTTAAAATATATTCCTTTTTGCAAAAAGCTTTCACGACCCAGCAGTATAGCTTTACACTCCATCATCTTGCTTTATTCAAAAATTGGGTGAATATTTTCGTTTCCCTTTTCTCAAAAAATTGTTTCCTTTTTGGTTAAACTGCTTTGGTGACAGTGGTGATGACGAGTGTCTCTTAGCCGGGAGACTCTTTACGCCAACCGGGTTTCTTATTTGCATGTGAGAGACACCTTGCTCCTGCTCTCATGTTTCCAGGTGGCTTTACAAGCATAAATGTTCTTTTTAAACCGTGCTGTGTCCGGGACGTGCCTTTTTTGGGTTGGTACGAAATAGTCAGTTAAACTAGGTAACTTTTCCACCCAGCACACAAAATCACCCCGACCAGTGCACGATGTCGTGTAATGAGAACCCGGCATAACTTGTCAACGCCAATCCCTTTATGTTGTGCGCAGGCAAAGTTGGACGTTGACTATTGGGTCCAGTTAGAAATTCTTTGAGGAAACCTACCTAGGTTATGCCAATACTTACCACCAAGTGGCGAGCATGATAGTAGCTAGAGAACTATTTTGTCTGTTTATAATCTATTTGATTTGTATTGTATATTCTACCATTGCTCCGCTCAATATTTTACTTTTATTATCAATAAATAACTATCAATCAATTACATTAACGCCTCCATTATTTCCATCCATATTTTCCATTTTCGTTGAACTAATTAGCTCAGCGTTCCCAGTAGAATGATGGTTGCTTACCAAAACTATGTGAAAGCAGGTAGAAGCAACCTGACAAAAAATAGAGTTTCATTTTAGCAATAGCTTTTATTTTTATAATTTTCAGCATTGCATAATAATATATTCACGTATTTTATTCGTATTTGAAGTAACATATCCCTTGTAGAGGCGGATTCGTAAGAGATACCACGATATATGCGTGGAATAATACTTTTATTATGCGTAACAAATGAGATCGTATCATTATATACTATTGTTCGAAATTCAGGTATTTGCTGGTTTCAGTTATGTTTAATTTCAGATAACTGGGTTCATACAAATGTGTAAAGTTTCTATTATATTCGACTTGACATGATACGGAGCGTATGAAGCCGTGTGTTCACGCCTCCTTCCTCCCTGTAGATTCGTGAGATACGTTATGGTTCAGGTCTATTCGTTTGAATCCAGCTCGTTTTACGACATCTTCTTTGCAGTTGATGCAACGCAGTTGGCCTGGCCTTCTGACGCTTGTATTGTGCCTTTGATGTGCTGCAAGCGTCAATATTGACAGAAAGATAATTGGACGTCATCTAGCCCAGTTATTTCCAGGATCCTTTGTCGTACTGGCTGCGTTTAATTTCAGATAATCCAAGAAATTCCCAAGTTGTGATGTAAAAAAACACTTTCTCGTGGTTTCTCGTGGCTGCAATACATTGTCCAACTTTTAGGTTTTTTATGATTTATTTTAATATTATTTTATTATTTTTACATCGGAGCGTATGGTACGGTATGTTCACGCATCCTTCCTCCCCTGTAGATTCACAAAATGCGTTTTGATTCAAATCTATTCATTTGAATCCAACTCATTTTACAGAATCATCTTTTGCGGTCAATGCAACGCAGTAGGCCTGACCGCTTTGACGCTTGTATCATATCTTTGATATGCTACAAGCATCAATATTGACAAAAAAAAAATAATTGGGCGTCATCTAACCCAATTATTTCCAGGATGCTTTCTCGTACTGGCTGCGTTTGTGTTAGATTAGATTAGATTAGATATCGAATATAAATCTTCATTACTTGAGAATGGGAATGAGGGAAAGTGAAAAAGAGAGAGAAGAGAGAGAGAAGAGAGAGAGAGAGAGAGAGAGAGAGAGAGAGAAAGGGGAGATAAAGAATGCTCAATCAATCTTTTGCTAGTAGTCTGTGCTAGTAGTCTAAGTCTCGAGCGTGTTTATGCTTCTACATACTCTGTAAGAAGGGTTAAAAATGTCCAACATTTAACATTTAGACAAAATTACCACATATCGTTAGCATTATAGTCATCAAGTACGATGTAAGCTCCACAGCCTTTGAAAATAACAATCGATGACATCGACATCGACTCGATGTAAATACGTTCAATTGATAATTTGTTCTAGGATTCATTCGATTTGACAGAACCAGTGAGGCACGATTGTCAGGGTACATTGACTTTACTCTGGAGCTGTCAAGTTGCTACCAGATTGATCCCGATCGACATTCGAAATTCGTAGGGGTGCAAGCCCTGAGCCCATTTAATTTTCTGCTCAATCCATGCTCACATGTTCACGCGATGTTTTACAGTACCTACTTACGTGCCTTGTTGTCCGTAATTAACTGTGTACCGTAAACTCACGTGCTTAAAGTTTCAGCATAAACAAACAAAAGGCAAATAGCAATTAAAACCAAAAAAAACGAACGATACAGTCTGAAATGCTCTCTTTCCTGTTCCCCATTCCCCTCGGACTATGCGCTACCGTTTACTCCCACGCCTCCGCAATTTGATATAATAATCATTATCATCATGAAACAACAGTCCGCACCGCTAAACTGCACCGGTGTGCGGCCACCACTACGAGCACGACCGAACCTGCCAACGTTGGCGGCCAAAACAAACAAAACAATCATGCTATCGTTCATTTCCCGGTCTCTCACCGTTCGTTGCGTGGCAATGCCCGGTTGGAGAAAAGGGAGAACAGCGCCTATCTTGTGTATCGCGATCTGGTGACCTTGGTGATAACAATCACACTGTTAATGGGTTCACCAGATTATGATAAACCGTTCTCTCAATATTAGGCGTTATTGGATTCATGGTAAACTGTGTGCAAAAATTTCCCAACTAAAATGTTACCAGATTCAGTTTAGAGTGTACGGTTAAATGTGCGTTATCAAAAAACCCGAAAATTTGACAATTTAATCAGTTGTTCGTGGTAAGCCCAAAAGTGCACTCCACGCTGTCGGGAGATTTGACGAAGATTGAAAATTCGGAAAAGGTTTCGTTTCGATTCATTATGAGTACATCCCGTGAGTGGCGGTGCGCGGTGCGGTGGTGTTGACAACTTCGTTCGTGCCTGTGAGGTGCCCGTGAGCGAACTTCAAAGATCCGTGCGGTGCCACGGTTGTCAAAATAGGCTGGCGTTTGCCTGTGCGATCGTAAATAGGTTGTTTTGCCAAATTCGACAACGAAGCAATCCTTGACAACCGGAAAGCGCTTTCCTTCGTGTGACGAAACTGAACGTGTCGGTGTTGTCAACAGGCTGCTTTTCGGTTGAATCCCATTTGACAATAGAATGTGATTTTTATTGAACCACCACCACCACCACCGAGCGTCTGCCGTTGGCGTGTGTTACCGTCTACAGACGCGTTACAGCATGGAAATTGCCTTGTGGGTTTTTGCTTCTTGGTTCTGTCTTTGGTTCGATGCCAGGCTTTTCTTATATACCATGCTAGCTTTTTTTTTGTGGCTGTCGACAGCATCGTCAGGACTGCCGGGGGAAGTTTTAGGGGAATATTCCGGTCGTGTACTCGGTTTTATGTTATTGTTGTTTGTTGGGTGTGTGTTTATATCCCATAATATGGCAATGATTCAGTTACTGATGTTGAAATAATCGAATGGAGTGGATAGTCCTAAAAAGATCTCTCAGTGTCATTTTAATTTGGTAATTGACTTCCTATTACTCAACGGTAAATTTTGAATTTTATGAAGCGCATGTGTATGATGGTTTTTTCCTATCTGATCAAGAATCAATCACAGAGATTCTTCAGTTTACTTTTTATAAAACACTTTTACGAGCGTATAAGAAGAACGATTTTAATTGGGAAACTAGGATCACTTAAACACCTTCAAAGCGTGTTTGTTTCGATTACCTTTTAAAAATGGACGCAAAATCTTCCAAAACAAATCATACACTGAAAAATTATTTTCGTAAATTAGCTCTCACTCTTTCGTAAACACAGATTTTGAACATAGAACAAATGTCTCGTATATTGTATGAAACATTCATATTGCTTTTTTTCTGGTGAAATGCAATCATTAAACCTTTTTGTATAATGCACGAAATGAATTTCGTGAAGACCAGCCAATCGCTGCTTCTCTTCTATAGTGCTCATGCACGATGGTTTTGCTGCTGTGTTGGGAGGGAATAATTGATTTATCCCCAAATAAGAATTTAAGCGCTGTCGACAGTTATAACTTCATACTCATCTATGAAGTATCTTCTCACGAATCACCATGGTCTAATGGGATCAACCACGGATTCAATAACAGCTCTTCCCAAAAATACAGGCTCGAATCCCATGTCAGAAACATTAAAAAAAACGCTGATAAAGTCCACGTGGTTGCACTTTTTTTTTCAATTTCACGTTTAGTCGATATAGTAGATCTGTCAGTCATTCATGCAACCACCAAAGTGACGTTTCTTTTTAATTTGTAATAAAATATTCGTAGCTCTCTGTATTGTTTTCATACAATGCACGAATGTTCTTTCATGGTCAACAAATGCTTCGTGCTTTTGACAGTTGCGCGTGTGCCATAAATTACGAAGGTATCTTCATAAAAAGTACAAATCAGTTTCGTTGCAGAAACGACTTAGAGATTCGTTAGTTCTACCTAAGATTTCGTAATATAATCTAAAGATAATTTTCAGTGTATCCGTCAAACGCCAGATGATAAAATGAAAAATATGCATATATCGGTAAACAAAACTGTACAAAAGGTACACTAAGACGAAAAAAAAAACACTGACAGGCAACCTTTGCCACCCTGTAAATGTTACCCTGTAAATTACTTCGATGCCATCAAAGGTGTATCAATAGTGATAGATTTTAAGGGACAATCTAATCCACACGTCAAATCTGCCTTCTGAACAACTGTTTACTTTTGACTAATTCTATACCTTGTCGAAGATATTACAACGGATGTTGCGTATAAGAAGAACGATTTTCATTGGGAAACGACGAAACACCTTTACAAAAATATAAATATATATATATACATATATATATATATAAGAAATTTTTTTTTTTTTAAACTTTCAATAGTAAACGTGAGCAAATTCCTTTGAATTACTGGTGCCGTCTGATCACGTCTTCATTCGGAAAGGAAGTGAAGCCGTTGGTCCCGGCCCATGTGTTGATGGATTCGATAAGTAGGGTCGACGTCATCTCCCTGGCGTGACGAACCAGCCTCAGGTAAATACGAAACAACAACAACAATAACTAGCTATTTCGTCTGTGACTTACAGACATCTTGTTGGGAATTCTGTATCAAGTTCGCTGATACGTCAAACTATTTTACGTGTGCAACTGAGAAGTCAGATTTGTATTTGAATGCATTCCCGTAACTAAGAATTTCTACGGATTTTACGGAGATAATTCAATGGAGCGATTTATTTTTAAAATCTTACGGTTACGAGGGTAAAAGTACTAAGCCTACATGCAAACTTTTTTTTTTTTTTTTGAAAAAGTGACGATTAACTGCTCAGCATAGTCTCCCAGTATTGAGCTAGTATTCAGCTCACAGGTAGTGTACATTAGGATAGGACAAGTAATGGTCAAAAATAGCTTTTACTGTCGGAATTCCTTACTTTGTATGCAGCTGAAAAAGAGGGCAAACTTCGTAACTTTAGTAACGCCTGCCCATGTAATCTAAATTGGGCTGTCACTTTTCCTGGCGGAATAATACTCCGTTCGATTATTCCGCAAGGAAAACTGACATTTCACCCATACTGGAGCAGCTGTCAAAATTACTTCGGTAGAAATGGCAAAAATTACTTCAGGCCTTTACTTGTTAGCTGCATACTCGAGGCTTTACCGCGATGCACTTGACCCACCTATGCTCGAACTTCTTTAACCCGTCTGAAACATACGTTTTCTTGAGGTCTGCAAAGTAGGCTTCTGTGACGGCGATGTCCTCCCCAAGCAACACACTAGTTTTATAACGGTTGAATATACTTTTATAATACTAGATTGGGTTATATAGAAGTTTACTCAACGTAAAATCATGAAGATGTGTTACTCGGGTCCTCATTCGACTCCATTTTCTGCCCGGCGAGTGACTTTTTCAAGTTTGGCAACAAAAAGAAGTTGCACGGTGCCAAATCGGAAGAATAGGCAGCAGTTCGTAGCCCATTCCGACTAATAGTGAACCGGTGCGTTGTCATGATGGAAGAGCACTTTTTTTCTTCGCTAAAAGGGCGGCCCCTGCAATTCCTGCAATTCGGCGTGGAATCGGGCCAATAATTCGGCAAAGTAGAGCCCTGTGACTGTTTTGCCCTTCTCTAGGTAGTCTGTGTAAAGGGTAATTTTTCCCTGGTTTCCAGATAGGGATGACTTTACCGACTTCCAACACGAGCTAAGTCTCAGGCAATTGTTGAAGATCAACGGCAGATGACCATAGAACAGGAGGCTCAATTGCTTGAGCTCCAAGTTCTGGATGTTGCCGAAACCTAGGGCCTTCATGTTCTTTGAGGATGTGGTATAGGTCAACAGTTCGTCAGCTGAGATCTCCAACTCTTCTCAGAAATCGTTGGGACTTAAATGGATGTTGCTTGCATGCTCGCTAACGGCAGCTTCGTGCGGACTGACGATGTTTTGTCCGAGATTGTGGGAGCTGACGAAGTGTTGGCCTATCTCAGCAGCCTTATCCGAAGGAGTTATTAAGCGATCCTTAGAGCCATTGCTGTCAAATGGGATCAACGGTGAAATGGGTCTTGGCTTAGTTTTTAAAATTTTAGTCAACTTCCAAAAGGCCCTTGCACAATCTGGGAAAGCGCGGAACTCGTCGGCAAAATCATTATTTCTTAGGTCAAGCCGTTCTGGCCTTGATAATTTTAGTCATTTGATAACAATGACTTGAATTATGGAGAGTGTGAGCTGTTTAGTGGAATACCTGTAACTAGAAAATAAGAAGAATGATTAGTAATTTCCATTTAATTCCAACTACCTTTCCAACTACGTGTCAAGATAAGCAATAAAGGTAGTTGGAATTAAATGGAAATTACTAATCATTCTTCTTATTTTCTAGTTACAATGACTTCTTAAGACCTGTTCTCTGATATTACCTTCGGGTGGCCTTGCGTAATTGGATCAAATATTTGCTGGATCCGTCGATGGGTACAGAGTTGCTCACCTAATCTATCCCTGGGATATGTTGCTCCCGGGTCTGGGAGATTGCCTGCTCGATGCTCTGCAGTTGCCGATCAATGTCATCAACCGACTCAAGGTGCTTGTCAAAATCGACTCTGAAGTGCTGGATAGTGGTCCGAGAAAGCTCGAGGTGCACGTCAGAGATGTTGATCCCCATGTTGGTGAAGAACATGTCCATGTCCTCCTGTAGAATGATACCGTTTCGGTTGCGCCGGGTGTTCCCCCTGGTTTCGTGTTTCGCGCTCAGGTCACCGGCCATGATAAACTTGCGGATGCTTGCGGAATTCGTTTTGTAGGACCGTTGTTGTTCCGTCAGCGAAGCTGGATTGCTTGGGACAAAAGGCCGCAATGATGATGATAGGGCCGACGGCAGATTTGACTTCAAGACCGATCTGCGCTTCGATAAACTGCTGGAAGCTCGGAAGCAGGTGGCAGTTGATGTTGTTGCGCAGAGCGATCGCGACTCCTCCTCGAACAGAGCCGCAACGATCAAGTCGCACAGTCCGGTAGCCTGAGATGGAGACGCTAAATTTGATTGGAGACGCCTGAGGTGACGATGACAATGTCGATATCCTTCCTGTTAAGGAAGTCACCGAGTTTTTTCCAAAAACCCAAAAATATCCGAAAGCAGCATTGACAAAAGCGAGCCACCCCGCTTTTTAAAAATAAGGGTAAAAGTCCAAGCCTTCACCCATTTGAGCGTCTGTTCTCCGTGTTAGGGCGGCTCAAAACAGCGTCTGTTCTCCATATTAGGAACGGCTGAGTCACCGTCTTGTTGGTGCGCCCAGGACTCTAAATACAAAAGCCGAAAGTCCTGGTGGTGCTTGGGACTGTTAAACAGCAGCATCACGATGGTCCTCCTGCGAGATAGTGGGGTTGGTTGTGAGCCTAGCCGTCACCATTAAAAAGGAATTGCAACGAATAATACACAGCAAAACAAAGGTAATTCACTGTACTTTAAGGAAAAAATATCAATACAAATCATTTCTCTTCGTTTCTAATGAAAATTCGCACTTTCTTCTATATTCCTCCTATGAAACGCTGCACACCTCCGGAGGCAACTTCCTTGGCACATTTGTTCCCCATTTTGGTCATCTGAGTCGCGTCCCTAGCCGTTTTACCACTTTTTCTAAGCTTCCGCTTTATTATTGCCCAAAATCTCTCGATAGGCCGGAACTGCGGGCAGTTGGGTGGATTTATGTTTTTATCGATGAAATCTACGTTATTATCGCGGTACCACTGGACGACTTCCCGGCTGTAGTGGCAACTCGCCAAATCTGGCCAAAACTTCACGGGACCTTTATGGGCTTTAATGAAAGGTAGTACGCGGTTTTTGAGGCATTCTTCCTTGTACAGCTTCGAGTCCATCGTCTTATTCGTCACGAACACTTTGGTCTTTGCTCCGCAGCTGCATATCCCTTGCCAAATCATCAGTTTTTTTTTTGGCAAATTTGTCAGGAAGCTTAAGTTCGTGCCGTCGCCATGTAGAATTTTTGGCCAGGAAGCTGTCCGAAATCCATTTTGACGTAGGTTTCATCGTCGATGAGCAGGCATCCTTGGTACTTCGTCAAAACCTGTTGGTACAATTTCCGAGCTCGAGTTTGGGTGACGATACTTTGCTTCAACGTTCTGTTTGGTTGTTTGTTGGCTCGATAAGAACGATATCCTGCTCGCAAACGAATTCTTCGAACGGTTTTGCGAGCAGCAGCGTATTTTTCTGCGATTTCATTATCGGATAGTCCAGGGTTTGCTCTGACGGTTCTCAACACCTTCTGGTTCAGCTTGCGGTCATATGTTCCACTACGACGCTTACCATGAGGCACTCGATCCACGCTCTTTCGCTCCCTGAAAAGTTTGAGCAAATCATACACTGTTGATTCGGCGATTTTCAACTTTTTTGCAATTTTTATTGCGGACCACGTTGGATTATCAACGTGGGTGTGCAGAATTTTTTCCTCCTCTCGGCTTCCATCTGGAATAACTGTTGACTCACTGCACGAAACACCGTGAAATTTATACCACAGAAAGTGGGAGCCTAGGTTAACAAACCGCTGTAAAAGAATTCTTGCAGCGGTCACTTTCCGTGCCGCTGCAACACAATAAGTGATTCCGGATTCTAACTGGACAGAACTTTAGAACCCTATTTTGTAACACAATGGAACGATAGCTGAATACAAAAAAGGGGACTGCCGACAACAGTGACACTCACTTGAGAAGTTTTGCACTTCATAAAAACAATTTCATGCATTTAGGAATAATACTATCGATTATTACAGAGTAACACGGAGTAGACAAGTGTAAACAAAGAAAAACGAGAGATGTGTGCACGACGCTACAAAAATACTCATTTAAGGATGGACTCTGCTTAGCTTGCCTAGAATTGGCAAATCCCCCTACATGAAATGTAAGATTTGGAATAAATTCATGGGACATGCTATGTAAATTTGAGCCAAATATCGCCTAAATTTGTTCTTTTGTATGAACATTTGCAAACAATTTGTTCGTTTATGGCTTGCAATTAACCGAGGGGAATAATTTTTTTTTCGGTGACGCTACGCTAAAATACTCTATTAAGCCAACCGTAATACTCCAAAAGCAACGTGCCCCCAATATGGAAACCAGCTGTGAAACTGATTTCGGTGGAGCTCATCCGAAACTGGCGTGTACTCTCCCATCCGTCAATGGAGGATGGTCGTAGAGCACCTGTGGAGATTTCATCAAAATGCTGGGAAGCAAGAATGACTTAGCATCCACCCCACCGGTGGGGGTCAATGGTTCGACTGGCGATGATTCGCTTTTTGGGACAGTAATATTTGTGTCTGTACGTTTCTCGTCAATATTCGCTTGTATTGTGTCCTTGAAAGTATTTCCCATAACGATCGAAGTAGTTGAATTTTCAATCAGGATAAAAGGTGCTCTACACAGAAAAAAATAATGCATTTTGACAGACGCGTAAAACTTCCACTGGTTCAATTACATATCAGGCGGAATCAACGATATCAACAAATCTGGTATTCGATATATGTGCATTATATTACGTAGAAAACAACATGTTTCTTTCAAACGGTGTATGACGTTCTAGTTACTTCAACAAGCTTTCGTTTTGTTCGACATTTTCGAATATTTAAAGCTGAACTCCCTTGGACGGGTTATTTCAAATACCACTATCAGGAACGCCCGAGACTGCGAGTGGGAGGGAAGCGGACTTCGACAGTCATAACTTGTTGAATCATTGTCGGTATCGGGGAAAACTTTTCCAATCGACAATCGAGCCCTGTTCTGCTCGGCACTACAAGCGTGTGAACATGTTCACATTCATAAGCTACATCCGATCAAACATGTGCAGTTGATGTTCTCGCCAAGCCAGTTCGCCTAGTTGGAGCAATACTTTTTTTTCCCCCCATTTCCACTATGTATAGAATTCTGTGTATGAGATCCGATTCGACTCCCGCCTTGGTGCGCCATTCCTGCTGGGTAATCGAAGACGTCTCCATCGGTTTCATCCAATAACCGGCGCTTGTTGTATTTCACCGGAGAGTGGCTAAGATTGGCACTCGATCCGGACTGGCAAAAGGAGCGACCGTCATCTTCAGTGGAAACCATAATAACATTTCGCTGGCAATTCACGTCGAGTACGGAATCATACTCGCTCGGAAAAAGCAGCCCGTGCCTTTGTCAGTTTGTCATTTAAGGTTGCCATTTCCGAACAGAATGCGACACTTATTCTCTGCTCCGATTCTTTCTTCCGAGTGTAATAATAAGAAAAACCGCTGTTCCATCGGGACATGAAGGTCAAAACTGGTGCTTATTGTGCGAAGAAAAAGAAGTCAGTTCTCGTTAAAAGTAATAAAGAACATATTTTCCTGTTGCCTTCATTTCGTTTTTGTTTTCTTTCTTTTTTTCTAACACGAATGCAATCGTGCTTCTGTCGTTTGACATAGGTAACTTGAAGCCTTACAAAGCCTTACAAAGGTGGGAGGCTTATTATAGGTATTAATTGTTAACGATTTTCTCGTCTGTCATTTTCAATTTCATATCTGAAAGGTTCGACGTAATGGAAATGTATCAACAACATTTGGAAACATGATTCCTATTTTACAGCATTCTTACAAGATCTGACATATTTACTGAATTGTTCTCAAGTCGTTTTGGACATTATTGGATAATAGCTCAATGGATTTTTATTTTTTTGACTTTCAGCTAGAGGGTTGATGAAGCCATTAGAAATTCTAGGAATGACGTCAAATATTTCTTCTAGAATTGGAAAAATCTTCACACTTAGAAATTAATAATCTTACACAAAATGTAAGGATGGCGCACAAAAAAATCATTCCACAGAAAAACTTACAGTTTATTTCAATTTGTTTTACATAAATCGATCCAAAATTCATCATAATCTTAATTTATTTTAGATATATCGATCCAAAATTCAACTTAATTTTAAAGTGAATTTTATTTTTTTATTTTTGATTAAACTCAATTAAAGTAAGCATAATTTTATAAAATAAACAAGTTTATTCTCTGAGAACAATTAGGGAGCGAAAACCCTAGCATTGTAAGATCCAGCGCATGAGAACGGTGAATGCCAAAAATGAAACGGAACGTTTCTTGAACAAGAAATTTAATTTTCATAATTCCCTCCACCGCTTTTAATCAAACCAGCCACGCCGCAGCCGACGGAAAAATGCCGACGGGAAAGAAACCTAATGATTAGAAAATGAAAAAAAATACAACCTTCAGCCAAAACCGAAGGAAACGAGCCATTTTCCCACATCCCGTGCCCCGGTCCGATCCGCCTCGCACCTTGCCTAAATGGGGATCTACCGGGGCCAGCCCGTCAACGGAAGGAAGCTCATTTTTCTTCGTCGCCTGGCTTCAAACGGAACGGCAAATTTTTCCGCCTGTGGGCAAACTTTTTTTTTTCACAGCGGTTTTGCTTTTCTGTTTCCATATTGTTAGTCGGTAATGAATGGAGAGCCATTATTTCGGTCGTATGTTACTTTTTTTTTTTTCATATACGAGGATGTTATTTTTTTGAGTGTCTTGAGGAAGACATTTATTAGCTTTTGACATTTCAAAGGAGCTCGGAAAAAATGGAATGGAAAATGTTTGTTCGACGGGAACGATCGACGATAAACAGCAAACTCTTTACACTGGGCTCACGTGGCTGCCATCCAGTAAACCTGATGAAAAATAAGTATGTTTTTGCGTTTTCCGATGCACATATGGTATACTGAATTTGGCATAGGTTCATAGAATATTTCATGTAAATTTAAGCCAGATATCGCCTTAGCTTAATCTTTCGTATGAATTATTGCAAACAAATTTGTTTACGCTACGTTAAAATAATTCTTTTCTGTGTAGCTGAGCTGAAATTTAATGAAGAAAATCGTTCAATTGATCACATTTGTGCCATAGCACTTCATAGCAAGTCGCTGGACGGTATTTCAATACAATCCTTTTGAAATCAGTAGATTTGATTAACCGAATCCTTACAGCTTTCAAAACAGCACAAATCTTCCAGTCCCTAATTTCCTAGCCACTTCGAATCCACTTCTTCCCCGTCCGTCCTTTGGGAAACATTTAACATTCTTTCGCCTACTGCCAGATGACAAATGCCAAAGTGTTTACCAGCCATTCAACAACGACAAGAACAACCACCTGAAACCTTTTATTTCGGGCCGAAGATGTTTTGTGACATCCAACGTCTGCCGCCGACATCCTCATTAGCAAGTGAACAAACACGACCCAGGTAACTAAAGGGTCGTCTCCGTTGGGGAATTTCAAAACGAAAGGTATTTCTCAACCAATCGTTTTGACCAAGGTGAGTAAGTATAGGTATTCTTGTTTTGCCTGTTTATTGGTGAGAGGGTCGTGGGGGGTGAAAAATGCAAAATGTAAACAAACTCAACATCATTAGTTGGACACATTAGAACACCTTTAATAAACTCACCTTGCTTTTGAAGTTGTTTTGCAATTTATCCCTTGCTTTCCCTGGAGATTATCCCTCCAGAAAAGTTAGTAAACACTTTGACACAACACCACATAATCGAGATAAATCACGACTAATCAACATCTGGGATGAGAATACCCAAGGACTGAAAATAGAATAAAGAGGAAATTTATTAAAAACATCTGTCTTTCAAAAAATGACAGCTCCACAGTTGTGAAATGAGAAAAACGATTATCATGAAGGACTGTTGGTCATTCTGAAAGGTTCATGTAATTAGCGAGTGACAGCGAATGAATTTTCCTAAAAAGAGGGACAGCGAAAGAACCCTTGTGATTATTCAGGAAAGTTTAATCGGAAGTCAGCAATGGTGGCTGGAGATAGGCGTTTCTTTCGGATTTCATAATTGAAATAAGTTGGGGAAGGTGGTCAATAGGGCACACGCTATTCTACAGCTACTCATTTTTGAGTCAAAAACCACTCTGCCCAGCCAAAAAGGCACCTACCCAGAAATGGGTAAACAGGATTTTACTCAAATTTGACTCAAACGTGCCTGTGGAGGAAACTGAGTAAAATATACTCAGATTGTGACATTTGTTAAAAGGGTAAACTTTACTCATTTCGGATGAAATAAATACGGTAGTGTGCGTTTATTTATGAATTCAATCTGAACAATGCATTAGGTCCTATGTAACATTGAGAGATTTTCTTTGTCGACTTTCTCTTTCGTTAATACTGATTTGCTGATGTTTTTGACGTATTGGATCCTTAATTACACTTTATATTACCGTACTGTGTGTTGAAAATAGTTGCACATGTTGTTACGTAGCCAAAGGAACGCAAAGAGAAAGTCGACAACGCCGCACATCTCTTTGACAAACACTAAACAATAGGAAGAAGAAATTATGTTTTTTTAATTGCATATTTATATCAAGCATGTAAATTATTGCCGTCTTCCATTGGATTGAAATTTCTGGTGTTAAGAGATATCATCTTCTTAACTGACGATATCTTGAGCTGTTTTGGCATCTCAGGCTTTAGGCGTTTTATGAATCATCAACGCGGCATCAATGTGATGCCGCGAATCTTCAATATAAAAGAAGACACATTCACCATCTTAAAAAAATTTTTTTTTTTTTGCCACTGCGCAAAAATCAAAAGTTCATTTTTATTGAACGCCATTGTGAGAAATTGCTGTGTGTGTGTGTGTGTGTGTGTGTGTGTGTGTGTGTGTGTGTGTGTGTGTGTGTGTGGGAGAGAGAGAGAGAGAGAGAACTGTTGTCGACTCGACAAACATGTTTATGCCCGGGATTTGAAGGTGATAGCTCTGCTGGGTTCCAGTGACCCATTTCAGAATACCTGATTACTCACGTCCATTCCGAGGTCACTTTCACTTACAACAAGCCCCGCATACACACAGTACAAACATCAAATTGATATAGGTACTGTGCATACACGTAGGATGGCACGTATTTAGCAGTATCGTTCAAATTTAGTTATAATCAGATAGATCTCACCGGAAATTGTTGCTGATATACAGTCTTCATTTGGACGGCTTCCCTGTGATGCTAAAGGATGCGTTTCTGTCGCTACAGAAGTAGCACTCCGCTATTCGGCAAATATTTTCACATCATCCTTTTCAAATGGAACAGCCCGAATACAATTAGTTCTTCGCGCACAATTGCAATACAATGAAAATTACAGGTAAAAAAGGCACTTCCAAGAAGAAATTTAACATGAAAATCACAATCATTGTGAAACGAAAGAAAAAAAAAATCAGTGGGGTTGTGTTTAACACACGACCGGTTGACGAAGACTACGTTAAACCGTTTGACTAGTTTCGTTAGTTTCGTAGCGGAACATTCACAGAAAAAATAATAATGGAATTTAGCAGACGCGCAAAATTCATAATTACAAGCACACAAAACAAGCGTAAAAAAAGAAATTGTTTGCAATCTTTCATACAACCGACCTGATTTCAGTGATATCAGGTTTACATTTTAATGAAATATTCCATGAATTCAAGTCAAATCTAGCATTTCCTTTATACGCATTAGATAATGCAGAAAATTAAATGTTTATTTCAAACTATATTGCAACGCAAATAGTTTTTCCTTAACGAAACATTTCTAGACCAGACCGGGCAGAAGGACGCTGTATGTTAGTATGCATTATAAACCAGTAGTTGGCAAAATTCAGCATCTCAACCAGTAGTTGGCAACGTTTAAGTTTTGCCTGATAACCACGAGTTCATTCGGCATCGGTACATGGTCGGAGGATTTTACATATGTTCAATTTTAACGCGCTTCCGAAATTTGCGCAAACGTTTGGCATCAAAACGATTAGACATCGTACTCATTCTCACTTTCACAGTTTCTCAAAATTTATTTCTTCCTAGAAGTAAAACTCTATCTAACGCGAATCGTTAAAACAACAGAATAACTATTCATAACTGTACTAACTGGAGTATGCCGAGAATGTTACTTCGGAATATCCATTTTGAAAATCAAAGCGAAAATCAAACGTAAAAAATTTCTTGATACTTGCCGGAACGCAACATTCTTTAAAATTTTCCGCGAAATAAAATATTTCTTTTGTTTGTAAAATTTTAAACACTTGAGTAAATAAAATGGCAATCGTATAAACCTCTAGTTGATTTGAGCAAAAATCTCAAAAATAAATCAATCAAAAAACGATCGAGTTATTAGCTTCCGGTGTTTCAATGTTCCGTGACGACAGCCAGTTGAACAATGTACACAGTATGCTCAAGGTATGCAACGAAGAGGGAACTTAAATTGTTTTAGCCACCGCTGGCTGTGAATTGGTAAGAACTTGGATAGTAATGTTGAATAAATTCCAATCAAACAAACTCTTTCAAAATTGAATTAGTCGTCCTGAAAAGGACGGATTTGAAACTGTCCGCATAGTAATTAAAACCTTCTCGGTCTTTTGAAGAAGCAGGTTATTTCAGCCGTTTCACGTTGCGCCTTACCAAAGATGGCTACCAACAAGATCACACACACAAGCACAACACAGGCTGGTAGCTGACTGCCTAGTACACCACTGCATAATTAATGGCTGCCTAGCAACGGTTGCCACCGCCAGCAGCCAATTCCAAAGTTGGCGCCTTGCCGCTCCGCTCTGCCGAATAAAGCACCCTCCAGGGTACATGCCATCGCCAGCTGCCAATGAATAATGGCTCGTTGCTCCGCACAGCTCCAGTACTGCGACACTAATGAGTAAATTTGAACTAAAATTGTTTTTATTTATCATTCTTTATCTTATATACTAACTTACAATTTCAAGTGTTTTAGCCCAATGGGCTCTTCAGCTTTGTTTATGTGTTTATATGTTTTATGTGTTTAGTGTGTTTTATGTTACAAATTAATTTTCAGATCAGCCCTTGGGGCATTGTTTGTTAAAATTTGATAACCTACTTAGTCTACAACTACAACTACAATTTGAAAATCCTAGGGGTGGGGAACCAGATTCCGGATGATCTGGTGATCCGATGTCAGGCAGCGTGCCCTGTACCGATTGATAGACTCACTAAACCGATCGATCGAGCATTTTTATCTCGGCCAGACGGTGGACCTCAGATGTTCTTGTCCTCGGAGGGGTGTTCAGGATCATCCTGAGGAACTTATTTTGAACACGCTGGAGCTTCAGGTGATGTGTTTTTGCGCAACTCTCCCAGATTGGCATGCCGTACTCGATGACTGGAAGTATGATTTGCTTGTAGACAGCAAGCTTGTTCTTCAGGGATAATGTAGACCTTCTGTTGATCAATGGGTACAGTAGCTTCAACAGAACGTTACACTTTGTGACAGTTTTGTCAACCTGCTCCCTGAAAATAAGCTTGCTGTCTATGGTGATGCCAAGATAGACAGCTGATTTGGCCCATTCCACCGTTGTGTTATTTAGACTAATTTTACAATCCTCAGGCGGAACAAGTTTGGGAGAGTTGGTGTGTGGGAATAGGATGACCTGGGTCTTCGCTGGGTTGATACAGATCTTCCATTCGGTGAAGTATTCTGACAGAACATTCAGGCTTCGCTGCAGTTTCGCTGTAAGCGCTCTTGTTACCCTACCATTGTGGACGACTGCGGTATCATCGGCGAACAACGACAGAGATCCATTTTCAGGGAGCGGGGGTATGTCCGAGGTGAATAGGCTGAACAGAAGTGGACCTAGTATACTTCCCTGCGGAACACCGGCGGAGATCTCCTGTGCATCGGAAACTGCACCTTGCAGCGAAACTCTGAATGTTCTGTCCGACAGATAATTTTTAATTATCTTCACCAGGAAGATAGGAAGATTGTATCTTTTTAGCTTATACACCAGGCCATCGTGCCACACGTTATCGAAGGCCTTCTCGATATCGAGAAGTGCCATGGCAGATGATTTCGCAACAGACTTGTTCCGCCTGAGGATATTTGTTACTCGGTTAAGTTGGTGCACTGTTGAGCGACCACGTCGGAAACCGAACTGCTCGTCGAGCAAGATGTTCAGCTCGTCTGCAGACGAGAGAAGCCGACGGTGGATCGCTTTCTCAAACAGTTTTGATACTCCTGAGAGAAGGCTGATGGGCCTATAGCTCTTGGAACATGAAGGATCTTTCCCAGGTTTCTGGATGGGGATGACTTTGGCTGACTTCCAACACGAGGGGAAGTAGCCAAGTCGGAGGCATTGGTTGAAAACCATCGCCAGATGGTTATAGAACTGGGAGCTCAATTGCTTGAGCTCCAAGTTCATGATGTTATCGAAACCTGGGGCTTTCATGTTCTTTGAGCCTTTGATATATGTCAACAATTCGTCAGCTGTGATCTCCAACTCCTCTGTGAAATCGTTGGGGCTTAGATGGATGTTAGTAATAAGCGCGCTAACGGCAGCTTCGTGTGGACTGACGATGTTTTGTCCGAGGTTGTGGGAGCTGACGAAGTGTTGACTTATCTCAGCAGCCTTCTCTGCAGGAGTTATCAAGCGATCCTTAGAGCCATTGCTGTCTAGTGGGATCAACGGTGGAATGGGCCTTGGCTTAGTTTTTAAAATTTTTGTCAACTTCCAGAACGGCTTTGCACAATCTGGAAGAGAGCGGATCTTGTCGGCAAAATTGTTATTCTTGAGGTCCACCATTCTGGCCTTAATAATTTTTGTCACTCGATTACAGTGACTTTTTAGCGTTGGCAAACCAGTTCGCTGGTATTGCCTTCGAATGGCGTTTCGCAATTGTATTAAATCTTTAGTGGGTCTATCAATGGGTACAGAGTTGCTCACCTGATCAATCACCGGTACATGTTGCTCCCGGGCCTGGGAGATCGCTTGCTCGATGCTCTGCAGCTGGCGTTCGATGTCATCAACCGAATCAAGGTGCATGTCGAAATCGATGTTGTCGTCAACGTGTTGTCGGAACCTTTCCCAACTGGCGCGATGGTAGTTTCGTCTGGTGATTCGATGCCGGTTGACCGAGGAGCCAACTTCGGCCACCACCGGATAGTGGTCCGAGCTGAGCTCCTGGTGTACGATCGGCTGGGCGATGTTGTTCCCCATGTTGGTGAGGAAGATGTCGATTGTCGAATGGACCCCGGATCTGCTCAACCGGGTGGGAGTATCCGGGCCCAGGACGGTGTAATGTCCCTCTTCCAGGTCTTCCTGCAAAATTATTCCGTTCCGATTCCGCCGGGTGTTCCCCCAGGTTTCGTGTTTCGCATTCATGTCGCCGGCGATGATGAACTGCCCCTGCCTCCGAGTTAGCTTACGGATGTCGTTTCGTAGGGCCGTTGTTGTGCCGTTGGTGGTACTGGCTTGCTTGGGACAGTAGGCCGCGATGATGGTGATAGGGCCGACGGTAGTTTCGACCTCGACTCCGATGGCTTCGATAGACTGCAGCTGGAAGCTCGGAAGCAGATGGCAGTTGATGTTGTAGCGCAGGGCAATCGCAACTCCTCCTCCACTAGAGCCGCTACGATCCAGTCGCACAATCCGATAACCAGGAATGGAGACGCTAAGTTCGGGCTTGAGGTGCGTTTCCGTGACGATGGCGATGTCGATGTCTTTCCCGTTAAGGAAGTCACCGAGCTCAATTATTTTGTTCCGGATGGAACAAGCATTCCAATTAAGAATGTTGATGGTGCGTTTACGGTCCATACTTGAAAATAAATGTCATCGTCACGGATGTGGCGGCTTTGAGCTGTTCCTCCTTGGAGCGGCAGGAACGTAGTTGGCGATAGAGTTCTTGCACGAACTCCACCATTTGCTCAGAGTCGTAGAGCTGTCCATCGACGGGTGGTTGCGTGGAGGTACTGCGACTCGGATTGCCCCAGCCTGGAGGAGGAGTCGGGTTGGGGGCGGCGGCGGCTGCCGCGAAACGATGATGAACGGAAGCTGACGGGCGGTTTGCTTGGCGGTGATTTAATGGGATCGGCGGTAGGTTTGGTACCTGATACCGAAGTGACGGGAAATTTTCCTCGTTCATCGGAGGTGGCAGACGGCGTTGGCCAGGTCGGGATTTGGTGGATGACTTTTTGCGGATCGCCAAAAATTCAGCACGTTTTGGGCAGGCTCGATTGCTGCTCTCATGGTTTGCGCCACAATTTGCGCACTTCAGTAGCGCACCTTCTTCCATCGGGGCACAATCGTTGGTACTGTGGGCTCCGGCACACTTGTCACATCGCGGTTTCATGTGGCAGTTACGCGTTCCGTGGCCGAACGCAAGGCAGTTGCCACACTGCGTCACGTCGTGCTGTCTCGGACGATACCGGTCCCACTCGACGATAATGTTGAAAAGGGCCCGTGTTTTTATCAGTTCCGCCATCGTGACGGATCCCTTCTCAAGGTGGACCAGATAGAGTTGGTCCCGGTAGTTTCCATGTTGCTGGCGCCTGATGGGAAACACCTTCTGAGGCTTTAGTGCCGCCGCTTGCAGCTCTGCGAAGATTGACTCCGGAGTGAGTTCTGGAAGGCCACGCAGAATCACCTTCATTGGCTTGCTTCCGGGCGCGTCATGCGTGTAGAATTCGTGCTGCTTGGCGACAAGGTGAGTGCCAACAGCACGGTAGTCAACCTCCGTTGAGCACATAATTTTGGTGCCCGTACTGCAAAGCTTGTACAGCGGATTCACTTTAATCGCTGCAAGCTCCGTCCTAAGGGCAGCGATGTCTCTTGACGTGGTGAAAAGCGGCGGGATTTTCACTTTCTTCGGTACCTCCTGTACCGGGAGCGCAGCAAACCGATTGCTCGCTAGTAATCGGGCGTTGGGATCCGATGAATCGGCATCGTCATTCCGTTGCCGCTTGCTGCTGCTTGGTTTCGGTATGGCTTCAGGAGCTGATGTCGCTGGCGTGGATGTCACCACGTGTTGATTTTTTCGACCCATTGCCACGGCAACAGGTCGAGTGGAAAAAATTTCACAACCTTGCAACACTTTCTTCTGGCTTGCTACCGCTAATAACTTAGCAAGCGCTGGCGATAGATCACGAACCGGACGCGCAATCGCGAGAAATCGGACGAGGGGGGGAAAACGGGAAAAACTTTTTTACGAGAGAGCGAAAAACACGACCGTACGTGTCGCTTGTTCGAACTGGAATGAATGACTGAGTTAATTTGCGAAGGCGTACCCGTTTTATATCGTTCAGTGCTGCATATGAGCCCTCCGTTGCTTAAATTTGAAATCTGTGACAGTAAAGTACAGTGCATTTAGTAAATTTACTCTGAAAAATCGGCATTATAAGACATCACCTTAGGTTTTGGTTATTTTCAATAGCTTGAAATTGTTAACGGAAATTTTTTGATTATTGAATTGATACGCGGGAAAATTTACAACCGATTGATGTAAAAATATTGAAAATCTATCGAGCATTTATTAAGTTATTAGCGTTTCCAATATTAAATTTGAACAGGCATTCTTGAAATGGGTCGTTGGATTTTCAATAGAGCTGTCACCTTCAATCTCCAGGGCTAAAAATGTTTGCACATCGTGGTAACATATAAATCAACGAAGAAATGCAGACAAGCTTCTTCCATAAAAGCACTGCCGGTCAGTGGGAGATTAATTGCATATACATACATACATACATACATAAAAGAAAACACTTTTAAATTTACACACTGAACCGAAACATAACACTTTCAAATCAAACGAAGAACTTTCGTTGTACATAATTTTATTTTCAATTTGGAAGTCGAAAGAAGAAAAAAACATTGTGCACAAACGACTGGGAAATCCGGAGTGGTCCGGTTCCAAGCTAGCTAAAGTGCTGAAGATGCCGAAAACAACAGTTTGTCGAGTGCTCAAAACCTACAAGGAAATCCTGAGTGTGGGAAGGAATCAGCGAACCTACGAAAAAAACTGGAACCAGGGATCGTCAGCTGCGCAGCAAGGTGTTGAGGCACGTCAAAGTCAACCTCGGTCGTTTGATCTGAGATGTGGCCAGAAGATACAACGCCAACTTTCAACATGCGGAAGTGCGGAAGTGCGGAACATCCTTGCCAGGGAAGCATAAAAGTCGTACGAAGCCAGTAAACATCCAAACCGGCACATGAAGAAGAATTCCGTGGCTAAAAAGCATGATTTGGCAAGCGATTTGCAGTTGTGGCCTGAAAACGGAACCATTAGTTACATCCTCGACGATGACATCCCAAGTTTACATCGAAGAATGCCTGAAAAAGAGCGTATCACCGTTCATCCGCAAGTATAGGGGCAAAGTCATCTTTTGGCCCGATTTGGCTAGCTGCCACTACTCCAAGGTTCTGGAGTGGCATGCTGCCAACAAGATCGATTTTGTCCCCATGCTAAAAAATCCTCCGAATTACACGAAATTTCGACTTCAACGAAGCGGCAGGACAGTCAAGGACATCCAGCAAATGCGGACAAAATGGAAGAAATGCGCTAACTCCGTATCCATTTTCACTGTGCGGGCGCTGATGGGAGGTTCGAGCTTTTGTTCGAACTGGAGAAATCTATACATATAAAAATGGATTTCTGTCTGTCTGTCTGTCTGTCTGTCTGAACCTTATAGACTCGGACACTACTGAACCGATCGGCGTGAAATTTTGTATGTAGGGGGTTTTTAGGACCGGGGAAGGTTCTTAAGATAGTAAGAGACCCATCCTTTCTCTGAAAGGGGGGGGGGGGGGCTCCCATACAAATGAGACACATTTCTGCATAACTCGAGAACTAATCAAGCAAAGAAAACCAAAATTTGCATGTGATAGTTTTTAGAAGCAAAAAATGTTTCAATGGTGGTTTGAGACCCCCCCCCCTCATTCTTGAAAAGGAGGCTCCCATACAAATGAAACAGAAGTTTCTGCATAAATCAAGAACTAATCAAGCAAATGGAACCAAATTTTACATCTGGAGTTTTCTGGAAGCAAACAATGTTTCTATGGTGGTTTGGAACCCCTCATCGCTCTAGAAGGAGGGGGAGGGTAGCGCTCATACAAATGAAATTGAAATTTCTGCATAACTGGAGAACCAATAAAGCAAATGTAACCAAATTTGGCATGTGGAGGTTTTTGGAGGAGAGAAATGTTTTTATGGTAGTTTGAGACTCCTCCGTCCTCTGAAAGGGGGGGGGGGGGGGGTCCACGCAAATGCAACACAAATTTCTGCATAACTCGCGAACTACTCAAATAAATGGAACAGAGAAAAAGAATGGAACCACATTTGGCAGGCAGAGGTATTTGGAGGCAAGAAATATTTCTAAGGGGACTCGCGACCCCTCCCGTTTCTGAAAGGAGGGCTCATATACAAATGAAACTCAAATTTCTGAATAACTCGTGAACTTATCAAGTTACTGGAACCAAATTTGGCATGTGGAAGTTTTTGAAGGCAAGAAATGTTTCTATTGTGATTTTAGACCCCATCCGCCTTCTGAATGAGGGGTCTTCCATACAAATTAAACACGAGTTTCTGCATAACTCGAGAACAAATCAAGCAAATTGAACCAAATTTAGCATGTGGAGGTTTTTGAAATCAAGAAATGTTTTTAAGGTGACTTGATACCCCTCCTCTTTCTGAAAAGGGGGCTCCCATACAAATGAAACACAAATTTCTGCATAACTCAAGAACTAATCAAGCATATGAAACCAAGTTTGACAGGTGGAGGTTTTTGAAGGATAGAAATAATTCTATGGTGATTTGAAACCCCATCGCCTTTTGAGAGGGGAGACTCCCATACAATTTTTATTGAGAACTAGATGTCCGCTCATCACCCTGAGGCACCAAGAGTGGACAAGAATGTTTGCTAGAATGAAAGATATGAAGAGAAAGTGTTGAAAGTTCCGTCAGTGTACGGTAGGTTGAAAATTGAATAGAAGTATTGACAATTGAGCGAAAGTGCATGGGTAAAGTAGTATTCGAACCAAGGACGTTAAAATTGCCTTATATTCAACACTCCACGTACGGAGAATACAGATATGACAATTATAGTATGCACAGTTTTCAGCATAGCTCGAGAGCCAATGAAGCAACTGAAACCAAATTTGGCATGCTGAGGTTTTTGGAGGCAATAAATGTTTCTACATATGGCAGTTCAAGACCCCTCCAGGCAGTTCAAGAAGTATGATGGGTTGAAAACCCGCCTCCCTCTGGAAGGGAGGGCTCCCATACAAGTGAAACACAAATTTCTACCAAACATAATAATTATCCAGGTTACTAAAAAACAAAATGTGTATTTCTCGGGTAAGAAGCATGTTCTGATAGAAGTTTGAACCCCTGCTTAGTCAAGAAAAAAACTCATTCCGAAAAACAACTCCAAACGTGCCAGTTATATTAAAAAAAATCATTTAGTTGCAAGCGTAGCAGCGCTCGCATCGAGTTCAGCTAGTATAACCATAAAATGCTATAACTTTGAAGTTTTAATAAAAATACAGTATAGCAACCATTAATGGACTTTTTAAACTTATTGAATCACGAATTACAGGTCTTTTTATGCGTACCAATTTACTTTTAGTCAGACTTTATTCCTAACCATACTCTCGACCTTCCGGAAGCCAGCATTCTGAACTGCTTTGCTGAAGTTTCGAATATGCTGAAGGTTCGATTAATCTAGGTGGTCGGCATTACTATACAATGTTTGAAAATGGATTCTTTTACATGCACAATAGCGTGATCTAGTGACAGAAAGCCGAACCATACTCTCTACCTTCCGGAAGCACTAGACTATCCAAGCAACTTTGCTGACGTTTCGAATTTTCTCGGAGGTCGGAAAAGTTCACAAATGCTCTGTTTTTCAAGCCTATTAGTGCCACAAAAAATAAGAATTTCAAACGGTTTGGAAGGCCTTGACTCTTTGAACATTTTGCCTGAAGGTTCCATGTATAAAGGGTGATACGGTCAAAATTTGGTCAAGGGAAAACGCGTGTAAATCGGTGAAATCGTTTATTTAAAAAATCAAATTAAATTTCTTTTTCAAGTTCAATTAGTATAAAATTCAGGAAAAATATTCAGTTAGGCTTCCGCTTTTCCAAATCCGAATTGCCGGGCCTTACGCTTGACCCCTGCCATCAGATTTTGTACAGTCACCTTGTCCACCTTCTTCGCCGCAGAAAGCCAGTTTGCCTTGAACTGCTGCTCGTCCTTAGCAGTTTTTTTGGTCTTCTTTAGGTTCCGCTTGACAATAGCCCAGTATTTCTCAATTGGGCGGAGCTCTGGCGTGTTGGGAGGGTTCTTGTCCTTGGGAATCACCTGCACGTTGTTGGCGGCGTACCACTCCATGGCCTTTTTACCGTAATGGCAAGATGCCAAATCCGGCCAAAACAGTACGGAACAACCGTGTTTCTTCAGGAAAGGCAGCAGACGTTTATTCAAACACTCTTTCACGTAAATTTCTTGGTTGACAGTCCCGGAAGCTATGAAAATGCTGCTTTTCAAGCCACAGGTACAGATGGCTTGCCAAACCAGATATTTCTTTGCGAACTTTGACAGTTTCGTGTGCTTGAAAATATCTGCTACCTTTCCCCTTCCTTTTGCCGTATAAAACTCCTGTCCCGGAAGCTGCTTGTAGTCGGCTTTGACGTAGGTTTCGTCGTCCATTACCACGCAGTCAAACTTCGTCAGCATCGTCATGTACAGCCTCCGGGATCGCGCTTTGGCCGTCGTATTTTGTTTATCATCGCGATTTGGAGTCACTACCTTCTTGTAAGTCGATAGTCCGGCTCGTTTTTTGGCTCGATGCACGGTTGTAGACGATACACCCAGCTTATTTGCGGCATCTCGGAGAGATAGGTTAGGGTTTCGCTTGAAACTACCGGCAACTCTCTTTGTCGTCTCAGCGGCTTCCGGTTTTCGATTTCCCCCGATCCAGACTTCCTGGCTGTCGACAAACGTTCCCCAAACACTTTAATTACATTTGTAACGGTTGATTTGGCAACTTTTAGCGATTTTGCCAACTTTGCGTGCGAGTAGCTCGGATTTTCGCGAAGCGCGAGCAAAATTTTGATACGCTGCTCTTCTTGCTTGGACGGCATTTTGACAACTGAAGAGTGAATTCCAAAATCAAAATAGGAGCAACATTCTGCACACACACACACCTTCAAAATGAGGGGTGTTCAGGTTTTTTAAATGCAAAATTGAAAGAAATACGTCTAGTTGATATTGACCAAATTTTGACCGTATCGCCCTTTATGTATAGTGTACGAAATTACGATATAAAATCGTTCAGTGGAGACCATTTTCTCCATTTCAAGTCCCCTAGCGCCACGTATCGACCACATTGCGAACTATACTCTCCAGCTTCCAAAGGTCCTTAAACTTTTGAACAACTTTGCTGAAGGTTTGAACTTTAGAGGTGGACGGGACCACGATTTAAAAAAAATATAATCAATTTTAACGTACTGTTCATGTTAGTTCATGTCACTTAGTTCCATTGAAAACACTTTTTTATTTTTTTTCTTTATTCAAAACACTCTTTTGCCACAACAATATCTATTGTAACCAAAACAATAAAATAATTCGTTTTGGTTTGATATTATTCAAGAAATTCTTGTTTATTGTTGTTTTGTTAGGATACATAACAACCCATCGTCTCTATCTCTATTTTGAAACTGCCATTCACAATATGTTCAATGGTGGAGAACAATACCTTTCATTGTTATCTTATCGTTGAAAACAATAGAAGCTATAGTGTTCTTCATTCCACTGTATTTCAATAGATTCTGTTGTATTTTCAATGTGATTTTCATTGAGGAAGTGACGTTGAAAATTAAACGAAAGTGACAAAAGCTTTGGCAGCCCAGTGATTTTTCGTTTCTCGCGAGCAGGAATGAATATCTTGATAACTGGCCTTGGTATTTAAGAGCTCAGATTAAGAGGTAAAATACCTGAGGATAATACCATCAAATTGTTCCCACAATGTCATGCAAATACCAAATTGAGGTAAGACAATACCGAAATAATACCTCCCCCCTAACATTTATTTTCTTTTTCATTTTTTTCTAGCTGCCCTGGGATGCATAGTTGACGTAACCACCATCATGCCGATTGTTGAGAGAACGCGTTTTTCCGGGTTTAAGCTGAAAGGCAATGTATACCAACAATTATGAACAAATGTTCTGTCCATTTGATGAAGTTTTATTAATGAAAGTTGGCCAGCAAGATAATTAGAATAGTTTCATTTTTTTATCATCTTTAAAACGCGTACGCCAACTTATGTGAATAAACAGGCATATTACTGAACGTTTATTCTCATAGTTTGGCGTAAAAACCAGGCTGCTAAGTTCTGAATAATATGTCATACATTCACGAATCGGGAAGCAACTTGACGCGTGTGGTGAAACGTCAGATTTTTTTACGAAAATTCAGTGATTGGTAAAATTCATTTGAAAATGTCCGACAAAGGTGCTCTGTCTCTATTGCTGTCCTATTCAAGTTCAGATAACGACGGTGAGAGTGATGCAGATTTGACAACAAGGTAATGATCCTGAGGCAAATGATCCCGAGAAAAATGAGCTCGAAGTGCCGGCCGACGCTTTTGTTGTAAGACATAGGTCGAAAACCATTTGCCGAAAGGGCACGGCCGATGCTACATACTACCAGAATACCCTCTCGTGCCTGAAAAAAAGTCGATCGCCTAGCACTTACACATTTGTTCACTGAGAGCTTTCTATGCCAAAGTTGCCATTTATGGATTCGTATCATTGTGTGGCCGGTACAACGATACTCTATTTCCAGGGAAGTCGAGAATATTTCCTACCTGTAAATTTCCTAGTCCGTACCGGGAATCGAACCCAGGGACCTGAATGGTCTTGCTTTGTAATCCTACGCGCATACACACAGAGCTTTTGAAGGCCCTAAGGAAGGCCGAGGTGGTGTTATGGCGGGCTTTTAAGTACTCGGAAAGCTGTGAGCTTTCGTAACGTGTACAATAAATGATGACGTAAATTTCAACACCCACTTGCTTGTTCCTTCTGCAATTTTACTTAATTATATATCAAAATGGTCAGAATTCCAGGCTCATCCCTTTTCACTTTCTCGCCACGAAAAAAACTCCATCAATTCTAACCCATTTTCAACTCCAAATGTCAAGGCAGTATGAGGGATACAGTATCCCACTGATCGTAAGGAACCGGCCAGGTGTTTTCCATAGATCGATAGATGGCAAGTATGTATGTAATCTCTAATCTGCTTTCCCTGGTGCATTCAACTTCGCTTACAGCCACCCGTGATGTGTACGGTCAGCTTTGCATAGCTATGGGTCAACATATATGTGGAGAGTCGTCATTCATGCGACCAAATGGTGCTTACGCCAAACCGTTCTTTTCAATTTATCTCACAATTTTTCGAAGAAACTTTTTTTGTTTGTGCTTGGAGGCAATGTATTATAGGGTAAAGAATGCAATAAAATCAAAAAGTGAATTTTGGTCGTCTTGGCGCTTACGTCAACTATGCATCCCAGGGCAGTTACGCTCGAACAAACACCAACACACAAGTGACAAGACGAAACCCCTTCCGAATGACGCCCTTTTGAAGTTTCGCTTTGATGTTGCTGCCATGTGTTGCTGCAGAACCCGAAGCAAGCGTGGATATTTCGTTTCCGCCGGCAACCGAGGCACCTGTTGGAGCGGCAAGCTAAAGAACAAGGTAAATGATATGGATCACCGAAAGGTAGGTGTTCATTGATCCGAATAAGGTGTATGTTATAATTTAGATCCATCTTTTGGGTTGAACAACAGTTACTTTGCAACTCCTTTCCGTACTTCTTCCAAGTCTTGAAAACCTCCCTCCATCTGGTTTTATGCGATGAAAACTTATTCCCGCCGCCACAGGAACGTCGTTCAGAATAAATACAATTTTAATAACAATAGCGGAAAATTCTCCAACTCACACTTGACAGCTTGTTTGTTCTCGGAAAATGGAATCACAGGAAGAACGGCACTGCAGGCTCCACGAGGGAGCTCCCAAATGTGAATTGTGCGGAAACCGGAAGCAAAGCTGTCTCAAATAACCAAACTTAAATATTTATGCAGACGCTTTTGCACTTTTCAGGAAATTCATCAACAGATTCATGCGGGAAATGCATTGTGCAACGGTGCTGACAAAAATGCTCACTTGCATAGTTTCCAGCTTTGCGAAGAATGGAACGATTTGTGTTTGTGTTGAAGTTTCGAGAATTTTTAGAAACGGTTAACATTCTCTGCTTTGAAATTATGGATAACGTCTCCAGAACCAGAACCATAACCTAACTGACACAACGATTTCCTAGGTTCCCCCGGAGGGAAGCCTTCCGCTTAGTAATTATTTCCTTCTCTTCCACAAAACGTCACGCCGTTGATTCGGCTAAACTGCTATTTATATATCAAATGACGGCACCATCTTCCATCCTAAAAGCGCCCAAAAAAAAAAACAGTATGGAATGAATAATCGTAAGCCAAAGTCGGAAGGAAAAGTTGCACTCGTCAGCAGAGCCGTACTCAGGATGGTGCACAGAAAATCCGTTGTCCTTTTTTTAGTTAGGAAATGAGTGTCTATTTTATTTTGTTACTTTTTATGTCTAGATGGAGAATCCATGATTTTATAATAGTCATAAAGACATCAAGTTACGATGAGTGCTGACAAATCGTCGAGTTGTCTCATGCGAGTGCTGCGCCTAACAAGATCCGGTTAAAATTAGGTTTTAACGCGGAATGTACAAGTTTTTACCGTTCAAAAGCTGACCATTTTCGTTACGCTTACGGTTACAGTAGTACAGTCCACCGCGTGTTGACTTCCCGTAGCCACTATGTTGTCTTCCGCGTCAATAATTGCAGAAAGTTTTAGATTTTTCTATTTGTACCACCATATGTTGCCGAAGGATGCTACCCAACATAAAAATTAACTGAATTTATCCACCTAAAGGGTGTTCCGATCAAAATTTGGTCAAACTGTAATGTGTGTGAGTCGATCAATGTTTTTATTAATAAGTCAAATTATTTTTCTGTTTCAAGTTCAGTTAATACAGAACACAGGAGAAATATACAGCTAAGCTTCCTTTTTACCGAATGCGAATTGCCGGGTCTTTCGTTTAACACCTGCCATAAGATTTTGTACAGTCTCCTTGTCCACTTTATTCGCCGCAGAACGCCAGTTTGCCGTGAACTGTTTCTCGCTCACAACAGCTTTTTGAGTCTTCTTAAGGTTCCGCTTGACGATGGTCCAATATTGTTCGATTGGGCGGAGCTCTGGCGTGTTGGGAGGGTTCTTGTCCTTGGGCACCACTTGAACGGTGTTGGCAGCATACCACTCCATGGCCTTTTTTCCGTAATGGCAAGATCCCAAATCCGGTCAAAATAGAACGGAACAATTGTGTCGCTTCAGGAAAGGCAGTTGACGTTTTTGTAGGCACTCGCTCGGATAAATTTCCTGGTTGATTGTTCCGGTCGTAATGTAAACGTTGCTTTTCAAGCCACAGGTACAGATGGCCTGCCACACCAGATATTTCTTCGCAAACTTTGACAGTTTAATGTGCTTGAAAATATCTGCCACCTTTCCCCGTCTGGCGGCCGTATAAAAATCATGTCCAAGAAGCTGTTTAAAGTGTGCCTTGACGTAAGTTTCATCGTCCTGTACCACGCTATCAAATTTCGTCAGCATTGTCGTGTACAACTTTTGTGATCGTGCTTTGGCCGACGTGTTTTGTTTATCGTCGCGATTTGGAGTCACCACTTTCTTGTAAGTCGACAGTCCAGCTCGTTTTTTAGCTCTATCCACGGTTGAAGGCGCCACTCCCAGCTTCTTTGCGAAATCTCGGACGGAGAGGTTGGGGTTCCGCTCGAAACAGCGGGCAACTCTTCTTGTCGTCGCTCTGTGGTCTCCGGCGTTCGATTTTCCCCCGATCCAGCTTTCCTGGCTGTCGACAAACGTTTACCAAACACTTTTAATACGTTGGTAACAGTTGATTTAGCCACATCCAACAATTTCGCCAACTTGTGTTGCTTCTCTTCCTTCGACGACATTTCGATAACTGAAGTGCTAATCTCAAAATCAAAACAGAGACCTGATGCTACACGCACACATCTTCAAAAAGAGTAGTGCAAAAAATATTAATGCACGATGAAAGGAAATGCGTCAAGTTTAAGTCGACCAAATTTTGACCGAAACACCTTTTACACATTTTTTTAATAATTGATATTGATTTGAATGCAATTTAAAACAGATATGTACTCATCAAAACACATAGCCGATACAAAATAGTCTTTTTAATAGGGCTTAAGTGCAATTATCGGTTTCCCTACATCACACTACTGCAAAACGTTTTCTACAGGAAATCGGATCAGTATACGAGGGATTCATGCTCTCGGAGGAAATCGATCACTGCACTTAACCCTTCTGACAGGCCAATATTGACAGGATAATGAGGGTTTTTTTTGACGTTTATACAAAGTCCAGGCCACCAGGCTTAACGGTATTCGTGAGATGTGGAAATGTATAGTGGTATTTGTGTTTCCTCAAAATGTTTATCTATTTACACGGCGCAGCTGTTTATGGTGATGTCAAACGATCAGTTCACAGTATGGAATGTAAAGGTAGTTTGACGTCGGCACTCGCTTCCCCAGCAATGTATACTATTTTTTTGCTTCCAACACAACTAAGCTGCCGGATGGGCCGGACCTTACATAAACGTCATTGGGTTATTCCGAGAGCTAAAGTGACGTTTGTCACTTGGTGAAGTGAGAAAAGTCACCTGCAGATGACTTTTCTCACTTCACCAAGTGACAAACGTCTCTCGGAATAACCACAAGACTGAAGCGGCTGTCATCCACGAACAACAATCGTGAAGCCGAAAACTAGGTACTGCGTGTGCTGCTAATTTGACAGCTCGGTTTTCTTGAAGGCTATATGCAGCAAACACATGGCGGAAGTTATTGTATTGTCTCGTTAATTTGATTCGAGAGAAACATCTTCCGTGTTGTACTTGGTGCAGTGGTTATCACAACTATAGTATTTCTTCATTGTTTATCAGCCAGGTAGTATAATGTTTTATCTAAATTACTGATACTAGTAGATTGGTAGCAGAAATATTGTAAAGAAAAATAATCCGTTGCAAACCGAGCTTAAAATGTTAAAATCCCCACTAGCGCCACACCACAAGTGGCAGGCTAACGCTTTTTTCAGTCCTCTGGGAATAACACTCAATGAATCATGAGGTGTTTGTTTCAAGTTCAAGGATAGGTGAACAAAATCGGAACGGAATTAACAATCAATCATTTTTTTGATGAATGTACATAAATCTGTTCCATTAAGATTTTAGTTGTGATCTTGATGTTAACGTTTGCATTAAAAAAAATGTACTTTTTTCGGATGGTGATTAAAGAAAAGCTAAGACAGATAATTGCTTTTGATGAATTTCCCATGCAAGGTAATTATTTAAGCAAACTTGCAATAAAATTCTACGCCCTTGCGAGCGGTCTTCCGGCAGTTAACCGGAACATTCGCCATGGCGGACAAAAACATGCGTGTAGGCGTGTTTTTGAGTTCTTTCTTCGTTTTATTTATCAATTCCTCCTCAGTTTTCGCGACAAAATTGTTGGAGTAGATCTTACGCATCAGGTTGGTCCAGAAATTCTCGATGGGACGCAGCTGGGGGACGTTGGGCGGGTTCGCCGACTTGGGTACCACATCGATCGTTTCGAGTAGTGGGCCGACGCCAGATCCGACCAGAACACCGCGTCTTCGCCCTTATGGTATTTCTTGATGAACGACGCAACTTCCGGCAGGCATTTCGTACTGTAAATTTCCCCGTTCTTCTTTAGCATTTCAAGCTTATTGCTTTCACAATTAGCTTATTGCTTGCTCTCAACTTAGTGTTCTAAATGCACTTCCACAGTTATTAATTGAGAGCTTTCGATGCCAAGTACCATTTATGCATTAGTATGATTGTGTGGCAAATAAAATCATACGCTATGCCCAGGGAGTCGAGAAATTTTCCTTTACGAAAAATTCCTAGACCAGACCGGGAATCGAACCCAGCCAGCTCCAGCATGGTGTTGCTTTGTAGCTGCGCCTTTTCTGACTGAGCTAAGGGAGGACCCTTCCTTCGTGGTGGAAGTAAAATACGAAGTGCCCTGCCAGTCGTTGCCATCCAGGATGAGATAGGTCTCTACGTCCATCACCACCGCAACCTCGCGATTCGCCGGGAGAATCTAGTTGACCATCTTATTCAGCCGCTGCCGCTGCGCCCATTGTCTGCAACTCCGAAACCAGTGGACGCGACTTCCGCTTCCAGACATGCATGTTCATGTTCGCCAGGTACTTTTTCACTGTTTGGCCGGTTGAACCGACCTCCCGGCCAAGCGCACGCAGCGTTGTAGCCACTTTTCCCTCGGTCTTCCTCTTCAGCATCCTTTGGAGCTTCTTGTCGCTCAGGGTCGTTGGCCGTCCGGAACCGGGATTTCTTTCTATGCTCTGATTGTTGTCTAATAGTCCCAAGATGTTGTAGTAGGCGTATCCGGCATCCACAGTGTGCCGCACGATGTCCGTTTTCGACGCGGCGGGGTGCCGTTCTTTGAACGCGCACACTTCTGAACGGAGTTGCTTCACTGTTTTTGCCATCACGGTTAGAGTTCGACTGACAGAGCTGTCAAATTGTGTCTGCTGACTCATGGATTACTATGATTGATGCTGTATGGGTAGTTTTGTCAGTGCGGGTGACCATGAAAAATCGGCAATTTTTGTCCATTTTTTTTTAATGAAAACGTTAGCTGTTCACTTGGATCGTAAGATGGCCTCCATGGAGTCCTTACTCAGGCTGTTCCGGATTATGGTCTTATTCAGATTGTATTGCGAGAAAACTCGCTCCACCTCTGCCGGAGAATGCGGCATTAGTAGAAAGTTCGCAATGAACTTTACTAGCAAGGGAGAAGCCAGCTTCAACAAGATTCCATGTCATCCGATTCTTCCACCTCGATGTCCTCAGCTCATGAAAATCGTTTTCGATGGCCTGTTCTGGCGAAGAACGGCTTTCAAAGAAGTTCGGATATTGTTTAATAATCGAGTAGAACTCCTACAAAGTGTGCAGCTTCTTAGGGTAAACGCTCAATGCAGTAGTCATAACTGGATCGTTTAATCAACTCGGTAAAGAAAGCACTGCAGATCGAGCAGAAAGCCTCTTTCCTGGTATTATCGAGAGTTCCGGATCGAAGCATTTCTCCTGCTGCTGCCCCGATACATATTTCCGACTTGTTACGAGGATGTTTCTCGAAATCAGAGACTCCGAAATCTGTCAGGTGTTTTAGGTAATCATCCTCGCAAATATTTGCAAGGAGAACCATTAGCGAGACTTCAGCTGATTGCTCATGTTTGGGAATTCCGGAGCTTCTGACTGGAAGATACGGTTCGCTTGGTTGATAGGGAGCAATACGTTGCTCAAGAAGTGGCTGCGTGATCAGGTCATAGAGAAGACAGAGAATGCGCTGTGCGGTTTGATTGCTGTCGCAATTGGATTGAAACGAGGAAAACAACACGAACTCCGAAAACCGTTTCAAATTCCTTTTGATAACTTACGCCAACGATAGCCATCTGGTGGCAGATGGTTGAAGAACTTTCAAAAGTTTTGTATCATCTTTGTATGAATTTTTCGGATCGTATCGGATCGAATCTACTGTTTCAGGTACAATGACAGCTTTTCGCATGCGTAGCTTGCACTAATTTGATAATTATAAAATGACGACAGTCACGTTTCAGCAGCTTCTTGACGGATCGGTCAGAACCCATCCTTACCGATGCTCCATCTTATCTAAAGCCCACAAGCCTTTTTTATAAGCGGTGCCATCGATCTGGAACTGTTTAACAATTGCGCAAAATATATAAAAGGGGGTGTATCGAAAAGTAGTTTCAAATATTCTTTGACATAAAATTAAGTATAAACATTGATTAAACAAATCAAAAAGCAGTTTTTATTTCAGTATGGGATGTTAAAAGTGCACTTTGAGATCAAACTCAGACAGGAAGTTCATTCCTGACGTACAAACGAATTATGCGTTTTACTCCACTCATCAATTTCTGCACAGTAGTCTGACTACACTTCTCCGTCGCAGTTTCCCGACAGTTTTTTGAGTTGATGTCCATTTCCAAGGGGTGGATCGCTCAGCACACTATTCTCCTGTGCTATTGTTTTCAGTGTGTCTACAAGCATTCCCGTAATGTGCCAAAGGTGCCGATGTGTTGACAGCCCAAATTGTTATTCTATGCTGAGCCTGGCAACCAGGCAACGCATATTGGCAAGGTTGCTGGTTTCTTATTTCTATAAGCTCAACTGTCAGAAGTGTTCCTCAGTGTGCCACACATGTGGTATGGATTGAAAATCGAAGTTCCGCAGTTATGAAACATTTTCGTCTAGTGTTTATGACATCGTGGATGGCACACTGTTCTAAGCGACTTACCTTTGGGTTTTCCTCTAATCATTCATTCGTCGAACGAGCATAGTGAGCAGATGCCAAATCCGGTCAGAAGAGTGGTGGAGTTGTGTGCTGCTTGTATAACGGCAAAAGCCGCTACTGTAGGCACTCTTTCCGGTATACTTCGGCGTTGATAGTCCTTTTCGTGAAAAAAAAACTGGACGAACGTAAACCGCCTGCCAAACAAGCACCTTTTGTCCGAACTTCTCAACCTGAACGAACTTCTCCAAGTCAGACACATCCTTGCAAATGCCCTTCATGTAATATTGCGGGCTAGGAAGAATTTTTGAATCTTCCTCAACGTAAGTTTCGCCATCCAATAATATGCACTGATCGTCGTTCTCCAAAATTCGATCATAGAACTTCCGCGATCTTTTTCTGGCCGTTTCTTTCTGTTTAGAACTTTGGCGATTTTCGGGTTTTTATATGTATTGAGGCCATATCGCCGTTTGATTTGTTGGATCATTCCATGCGAAGTTTTTGCCTTTTTGACCAAATCACGCATAGAAATCGATTTGAACTTATTGATCAATTTTACAATGTATTTGTCCAATTTGGGGTCACTGGCGCCTTGTTTTCATCCAGATCTTGGCAAATTGGTAACCGTATTGTGCGTTCAATCAAATGAAGTGACGTTTTGCGTGCTATGAAGGTGTGCGAGGATCTCGTCGAAAGTTACCTCGCGAGAGGTATGCATGATGACTGTATTTCTTTGGATCTCTCGAAGGCCTACGACCGTGCGTGGTGCTTCTCCATACTCAAGTCACTCGAATCATGTGGAATCAATGGTCACATGGGTCGATATGTCCAAAGCTTTCTTGAGAGTCGAAGATTCAGAGTCATCATAGGAAACCATCGATCCCAGTCTAGATCACAAGAGAATGGCATTCCTCAGGGGTCAGTCATCGCCCCCACACTCTTTCTCATTTGTATGCAGTCCCTTTTCGAAACTATTCCCCCCAATGTCCTTATACTAGGTTACGCAGACGACATAACCATAATTACCTTTCATAAATACAAATTATTGGCCAGGAAAATAATTCAATCCGCCGTTAATATTGTTAGTAAATGGGCAGGTGTAAGAGGCTTCATAATATCCCCCAAAAAATCTCAGCTCCTTCACATTAGTAACCATAGGAAAAAATGAGCAAATTACCGGAAGTCACCCTTAACCAAAACATCATCAAAGCAACTTCCACTCTTAAAATCCTTGGGGTTTACCTTGACCGTACATTCAGCTTGAGGCATCACGCAGAGGAGGTGAGGAAAAGTATTGACATGCGTCTCCGGGTGATTAAGACGATTGGGGCCAGAATGTCTTCTGGTCATAGGTCGTCTATCATGCAGATAGTCAATAGTTGGCTCTTACCTAAGATGTTCTACGGTGCTGGTCTTTCAGCAGGGGTAGCGACGTTGTTAATAAGAGACTTCGCCCGATGTACAATAAGGCATTGCGAATTGCCTCTGGTGTATTCATTACCAGCCCTACTTCTGCTGTTCTAGCCGAGTGTGGCCAACTTCAGTTTATTCAACTCCCTAACTAACCTTCTTCTCGCCAATAGCCACACTACCCAGAAAAAGAAGAAGACCGTGGAATCAACCCTCTCCCAAAATAGACCTCCCCCTTCTTCAACATCTGAACCTCCAACTCAAACAACATCAGCTCTGCCCTTCCCCCTTCATGTTCCATTTTCAGTGCCGAAGCATATGCCCTTTTGGTAGCTTGTAATCTCAACCCTCCCCACTCACAAAACCCTACAGTGACTCGGCCAGTTGTCTCAGCACGATGGATTCCAACTCCCAAAAACACCCTTGGCTCATGACTGAGGAACTGTTGGCCCTCAAAAAATGTCTCCTTTTGTTGGGTACCAGATCACTCTGTAATACTCGGCAATGAGAAGGCTGACAGACTGGCAGGTACTGGAAGAATAATGCCAATTGAGTCTGTTGCGGTGCCGTCCGGGGATGCAGTCAGATGGGCAAAGGACAAAGTAAGGGGAACCTGGGAGTTGGAATGGTTAAACAGTAGACATATTGCGCTTAGAAGATTAAAAAGCTCCACAGTTCGCTGGCCCGATAACAAGAACCCCAAAGATCGTCGTGTCCACTCCAGACTCCGAATTGGCCATACCCGTCTTACCCACTACACAGAAACAAAAGCGTTCCCACGTTTTCAGGATTTTTACCTAAAACCGTGATTTAGTTCATGATTACGTGACTCAGTTCATGGTGCATTTTTGCTTGTTCTCGGATTCGTGACTGCAGTTCACTGATTTGGGCACGGATTTTTTTTCCGTGTACTACATTATTACAAAAGAAGAACGTCCCAACTGCACCACTTGCAATGTACCCCTCTCCATTCCCCATATTCTAACCGATTGTATGGCCTATGATTCCGAACGATTGACCCATAACATTAACATAGCCTTGGAAGAAGTTTTATCACCACCTTGTGAACAACGGCTTTTGGACTTTCTGAAAGCAACCGAGTTGTACGACCAAATATAACCCACCGTTCCCGGAACGAATGACCCCTAGGGTTAAAGTCCCATTAAAAACAATAAAGAAGAAGTCTATCGTCAGTCTACCTTTGTACTGCGATCTATAAACATCGGAATAAAAAGGGAAAACAACAAAAATTGAAAACTGCCGTTTGCCTTTGACGCCTTCCCTAGTTCCCCACCATCTTCGTTGGACGTGATCGATCCTGTCGACCCGCACCGAGTCGGCTGCTTGCTTTCTATCTTGACGGGAGTAGTTTAGATGGCATAACGTCACAATACTATAACATAGTCTGAATGGAAACCAATTCTTGAGGCCGAAGCAAGAGATTAGTTGTTTCCACAGCAAAGTGTGCCAGTCGCGTTCTTCGATATATAGTCCACTGCCTTGGTGCCGAGAAGCGCACCAACACTACCAATAAATTCGTTGTGGAATTCTCGGTGTCCATCTATAACTTTTGGTCCAAGTTCTAAACAAGCCACTTCCCCTTAGCTATCCGGAACAAATAACGATTTGCTCAATGTGATCTAGAGTACTTGACATAACCACAACTGTACTTCTTTTCAAAATCCAAAATGGCTTCGGATATCGATAACATTGTCAGTGGGAAAATGGCAAACTTCAACTTTCAGCTACTACGCATGGTCCTTGTTCTACAAATTACCATGTTGTGTAATATTTGACACACTTTAGCAACTTAAAATCTAAAATGGCGTCGGAGATGAATCTTCGCACGATCCAGATTTCAAAATATCCATATTGTTGCATATTCAACATGTTTATCTAACATCGATGGCGGCCATCTTGGATTTCAAAATAGCCCATTGTGAAAATAGCCCCATTGTGCAATATTCGACCCAATTTTGGGAACCAATGGCCAACATTTCAAAATCCAAAGTTACGTCGGATACTGCTTATTTCCATCGTGACACTATCGTCTTTCCGAAAATTCTCATATTCAAAATAGTGTCAAACTTCCACCGGGGTTCCTCGGAACATGTCAGGATGCGGTCTTGGATATCTGATGGGGTTTCAATTGTGTATTAAAAGATTTTACATTTTTAACTTAGTGTGTTTGTGTGTATTTTTAACTAAACAATTTCACTTTTTGCAATAACTTTAACTTTAGGAACAACTCTTAGAACTTCTTCACTCTGTTGTCGTCGAACAAATAGTTTTTTTCCTCTTTTTCAACACGCTGTCATCTGTCATCTGTTGAGCTCACCGTTTACAGCCATCACCGTAGTCCAATCGGGTAACACCTTGGAACGCCTTGACCTGAAGCAGTTGCGCCCATCGGCAACATCCCCCCCTCTCTCTCTCTCTCTCTCTTTACGCTGACCACCGATCCCAGCCATACCACCATCTACGCCCAAGATAGCCAGTTTTGCGACGGGCCTACACAACAATCCCCTCGCAGTTCTCACGGCAGCCTTACGGATTCTTCAGTCACCCCCAGGTACAATCTCCATCACTCTTTAGGTTAAGTTAAACATATTATGATAAACAAAGACAACATTTTACTACTTTACTCTTTCTTGTAACGAACTTTAACAGCAACGAACTAGTAGCAGCAGCAACATTGAACCGTACAGACAGGATCGAGGCTGAAAAGATCACGACAGAGTGTAGAAGTAGGCGATGGCGAAGAGTAATATCTACTAACCGATGATTGTTTATTACTAATCAAAAAGGAGAAAATATTATACCACTCAGAATGCCGAACTGTTAAGAGATTTATTGAATTTTTGTTATGGCTAAAATTATCAGCCCTCAATCCACCCCTGCTAGTCAAAGGAGAAATTCTCCGAGGAAAACTTTTCCCTGCGAACTGATAACTTCATTACCGCTCCGTCGAAGGGAACGACCGACCGCGGGCGGAAGCGTGAAACAATGGGATGTGAAAACAAAATAAATTTCCAGTGAGGCTTGGCTTCTTGGAAGTGCTTGCTTGGGAGTGGGGTGGTGTTGAAGCGCTATGGGAAATCAAATTATCGTTCTTCGAGAAAAATACCGAGAATTCGGGTCCACCGGCCTGTCGGTTGACAGAAGCAATAAAATGAATGTAGTTTTTTTTTTTTCAAAACAGAAGCCTGTCGTTTCACTAAATATGGAATGTTGTTTTTCTCGTTGCAGCTCTCGGTGACGCTATGTAACTTGGGCGTCGGTGCCACCTTCGGAGAGTCCATCCTGCACGATCTGCCCCGGGACAGTACGGTGGTGACGAAGACGACCTGCGAGCTGCTGCGGGTGGAGCAGGAAGATTTCAGACTGATTTTTGAGGTAGGTCCGGGGTTTTGTTTTTTGTTTTGATGGTGCCGATGATGGTGAGGTGGGTGGTTCTTAAAAAAAATATTGTTCTTGATCTCAGTCACCGGTGACTTTCGTAAGACGTCATTTATTTTTGTAGTAAATATTCAACACACAGCTGCTGAACCAATAAAAATTTAGTTAAACCTCCACGTCCGACCCCATAAACAACACAAAATCGATGTTCATCGAGAAAAGCAAGGTGCTAAAAGGTTCGTCCTATTTCTCATCATTCTTTCTAACAATAGACACATGGCAACCTGTGTAGTTTTCAAAAGGACATACACCATCAATAACAAAAAAAAACAATATCAGGGCAGTGAATTTATTTTTATCCTTCCTCTAATTCCGGCTCCAGAGCAGAACACATACAACCAGGAGCTTCACCTTTTTTACCGGTTTCTGCTGGTTTTGTGGAACACATATTGTACCGGCTAGGGCTAAAAATAGCCACGGACTGACACTGGCGGAACGCTCACATTTCATGCCGACAGGAAAATGCTGGAAGTGGTTATAAATGAACCATAATCCACTGAGGGAAAGCTACTTCTGCACCAAAAGTTAGAACGAGAACGACAAATGTGGGTTCTCCTTGCGGATGAAAATCAGATCCTAACTATGAATAAATATCAGATCCTTTTCTGAAGACACCAACTTTCCACCCATCACTGCCACTCCAATTATGGCACATCAAGATCTGCAAGAGCCATCCATCCTCCCACTGGGAAGAGCGATGATGATGGGTTTCTAGGAAACATGGGAAATGACAACAGCAACATCCCCAAAAAAAGAGTGTTTTCTTTCCTGTCACGACCGGACAAATTGAGCTCCACCCCCCTCAACCCCTCCCTTCATCCCATCCATCCTCGCATTTCTGGAGTGATGACACTTGGCAGCCGGACCTTATTGACCCCTGGAGGAAAAACCTCTGGCTCTCAATCGAAATCATTTAAGTTCGGGTGCTCGTTTTCCGGAGCAAAACCTCAAGATCCTCGTTCCTAAGCTGCCGGAAATGTGTTTGTCCAAAGTGTTAACCTTGCCTTCGCTTATTAACGACGTCGGTTGGGGCTTTCTCGGCAGACATTAGCCGAAAAGGAAGTGATTTTTTTTTCGGGAGAATTTTGAGTGGGATGCATGAAGCAGCAGTGACGTGATTTGATGTATAAAGAGGATATTTTTGGCAGACAGACAGAGCCTATTTTGGGCATTTATTGGAAATGTTGTGGTACATTATCGCCAGGCCAAATTATATTTGCACTTGTGGGTTGTAGCACGGAAAAGCAGTTATCAAAATAGATGCTTTGCTCGCGTAAGTCGATGATATTGATAGCTCTTATTTATAAGGTAGAGATCTATATTTAAATGCCGATGGGGTGAATTATAGAAGTCGATTCGAGCAGCTCGATTCGACATTTGTCACTGTCGAGTCGGGAAAAATTACGCATTACACAAAAATTACACAGAAGCCGACTGAATCTGACGAGTCGGCAACTGAACTCTACTGTTAACTGTAGTGTTGATATTTTTCAAAATGTGTTTGACCATGCAGTAGTCAGGGTTTCAATTTAACTGTCATTTTTGACAGACAAAGAACAAGTGTTCACATTTTTCTCTTGTTTTGTGAATTGCACTAATGTTTTTGTTATTCAGAAAACGTCATTGAGACGCTGTTCCAAAGTTGCGCTTTTAAGTATTTTTCGGGGAAATTATTAATTAATATGTGGACTAGTGTCGATAGCTATTTCAGAGATGATTCAGAAGAGGAGTTATTATCTAGTTATTACGAATTTATGCGTGACTATACTGAAGCAATTGACACCATGAATTCAGTAAACATTTAACATTCAACGGTTGCTGTACAGATATGCAGTGATCGATCTCACTTCAAAGATTTTATCATGCGGTTCTCTGACCTTCTGGTACAGCGTTTAACCTTTTTAGTAAGCTTCTACTACCCTAAGTGGTAAATTTTTCTTTGGAAGAATTCTCGAAACTTTTTTGATATATTGATAAACTTCTTGTCGGGGTGTATACAAAGCCTACCAACCGAGAGGGTCCAGACACCGCTGGAATAATCCGATCGCCGTTCCTGTGCGATATGGTGGTGGTGATTGTGGAGTGTATGGAGGGAGTACAGTCCCAACACGGGTGAATTTCCAGTACAATTGCGTTCTTCTATTAACCAATAAATATGACACGTGACGTACAAGGGTTACAAACACTTTATTTTAGGGAAACAACACACTACAGTTCACATTTATTGTAAAACTTAAACTCTAACATCGAATCTTACACACTAAACAACATTCAACAAGATTTGGGCAACCGATCGATCTAGGTGTAAAAGAACAACTATCTTATTCTCAGTCTCCTTTCTACCCACTATGCCTGTATACGACCCCAGATCTCAACTCCGACAGCCAAACCCTCTATTCTGACGTCACCGTTCCGAACTTTCTTCCTGAACTCTCGTCACTCTCTGTATATCCTCGTCGGTCATATTCGTAAGCAGATAGCAGGTAGCAGATCTCAAAGGCGTAGCAAGGCATGGTATCCGTCGTAAAATTTCTTTGCACAAATTCTGGGAAGTTTCCTCCTGAACTTTTGACAAGTTTTCTCGTGAACTTCTTGACTGCCACTACTGATTTTCTTGTAAATCTAACATCTAACAACCCAACCTAACCCTCTAGAAACATTTGGTTAGTTTTTTCCTGAACTAAGTTACTTTCTAAACTCCTGATGAGTCCCATCCTGAACGGCGAGGAAAATTTTATCCGAAGCTTAGGGAAAGTTCTCTCCAGAATTTCTTGAAAAATCTTCTTAAATTTGTTGGAAGTTTCTTCCCGAACTTCTGAGAAGTCCAGAGTGAAGTTGAACTTTCAAGAAGTTTGTTCCTGAGTTTCTGAGAAATTCCTGCTTAAACTACTAGTAAGTTTATTTCTTTTTTTCTCAGAAGTATCGACCTGTCTTCTGAGATTTCTTGAACTTCGAGAAAGCCTCATTCTGAACTTCAGGAATGTTCGATTCTAAACTTCAGGAAAGCTCACTAGAACTTATGACTAGTTCCAACTAAACTTTTAGAAAATTACCTTTGGAACTTCTGGGAAGCCATCTCCTGAATTTCAGAAAAGTTTCCTAAATTTTTTGAGAAATTACTTCTTGAACTTAAAGGTTGTGCCCTCTATGGTAAGTTTCTTCCTAAAATTCTGGGAATTTTTTCCTGAGCTTATTCTTTAAAAACATCTGATAAGTCCTATCCTGAACTCCAAAAAAAATTCCACCAAAACTTTGGGAAAGCCCTCTCCATAATTTCTAGGAAAATTCCCTTAAATTTGTTGGTAAAATCCGTCCAGTTTTTTTGTTTTTGCGCGTACGTCAGTCTCAAGGGAATCTGATGGACAATAAGTTGATTGGTATGTAAAATTAAGCCCTCCGGGCTTTTGATATACAATGCAATTTTCAAGCCGTTTTAAGCCCTTCTGATGGTGTAACACCCAAATTTACTAAAGCAATGTCGAACTCTTTCTTTAAAAAAAAAAACTCTGTAAGACTTGAATTTTAAAATTCATTCTACGAACAGCAATCCGTTCAAAGCTCGTATGAATCGCCAGAATTTCGAAAAGTCATTCCAACTCTCAGAAACCAATCAACGAAACACTTTTTCCCGCCATTGATAAACTGAATAAATTTTCCTCCAATCATTCCGCACATCACCTGACGACCGAACCACGGAAGAAGGTGGAAGCAGCGGACGGATAACTCCCACAACAATTCGCTCCAGGAGGTGGACCAACGCGCTAGACGTGAAATAGCTCTGTGGGGGGAACCGTGCACGACAAAATGATAAAGTAAACCCAGCCAGGATCGCAACCGCGAAGGGGTGGCATTCCTTCTTGCATTCCCACATCAACGATCATTCCAATCGGAATGGGTTCGGGAGCGGGGGGGGGGGGGGGGGGAATAACTCCTACAGGTGACTGAATAATTTCTGACACTCAGTTACATGCGCTTTTTTCGCATCGTTCCCGGGGCATTTTCCTCCTCACACACACGACTTGTGTGATTTGAGGGGAAAAATCGAGGAGTTAGTTCTACGGGGTAGATGGAACAGATCCGTTTTTTTTTTTCAATGAATTCATAAGTTTAAAGGTGCCTTTAATTCCTCAATACTGATTGGCCCTTAGGAGAACTGGGAGGAATATGAACGCCCAAAGCATTTATGCTAATTTTTACTTTAAAACCTAATTGGGTATATAAACAGTCACACAGAATCGAAGAAGAATTCATATTATATGGAATAAGAGGCTCAATTGCATTAAATACAGCGTAAAACATTGATTTTCATCGCATTTAAAAAAAAAAAAAACATTTAAAAAAAAACAACCTTGAGGGATCAAATCAGTAGGAGTAATATGAACATACAACGGAGGTAATTTGATCATACAGAGGGGGTAAAATGAACATCATTGTAAACTATTGCCTTAGCAGTACTGAGTAGTTAAAATATGCTCATTATCCAGCTATTGATAGAAGATAGAGGGGATGTATTCGGCCAATTTTTCTTAGATGTTTTTTGTGAATGATCTCAAACGTGAAAAATGTTATGCTCTCAAGGAATTTACTCTTTATTATTTCAGTTTTAGTCTTTTACTATGACAGTTATTCATTCATAAAAATCAAATAGTGATAACAATCGTTCTACAAATCGTAGTTCATCAGTCAATTACACAAGCGGCAAACCAAGATATCATCTTTGTTGCAATTAGCATGCATAGTTCGCATAAGGTGTCCTCCAAGATTTCCTCCGACCGGACCTTCTTGGTTCGTTTATTGGATGATTTTTTGCCCTTTGAAATCGATTTGATAGCTTTTGTTGCTTCAGAAGTGGCCAATCCTTGTTGATAGTCATCTGTAGTTATCTCGATCGCTTTTTCCGATTTGCGTTTCCGCTTCGTTCCCCTTGGAACAGACATTTTACGCAAGGGTAAAATTTGCGCCAGTGAAACATCAAAAGATGAGTTCGGAGACGTTTTGCAAACCGTATCAACCGGATCTACCAAATCTGGATCAGCTTGGGTCATTGAAGGTTCATCTGAATCATCTTGATTACCGGTAGGAACAGTTGCGATGGCCAAATCAACAATCATCGGATTCGTCACAGTAATCAATGTAACCGTTACGGTTTCTGGTTGATCTGTAACTTCAGATGGAGCAAAGCCAACAAAATCTTTTTATAGACTGATTCCACGCCAAATCGGTCGGTCACCAAACTCAACTATCTTCGATTTTGATGAAACTTGGTACACGTCTTCGGTATGTTGAAAAAAAAAAAAATCCACTGGTGTTAAGATTATTTGGATTCAAGAGTAACTTTTGAGATGGGTGTATGTTTTTTTTCCAACATTTTACTTGAAAAATCGTAGTTCAAAAACCATTACATTTAGAGAAAAACTTTATATGGGGGAGTTGTAGAAAACTAAAAAGGCTTTGTAAAAAAAATGTACACTGAAAAAAAAAATTTTTTTTCATAAAGAAAAATCGAAAATAAATACTAAAAATCAAATATAAAAAAAAACATATTTTTAATATTTTTCAAATTTGTTTTGTGGAAATTTGAGAAAAAAAGACACGTTTTGAAAAAAACTCTAGGATGGACGCTCTTATAATAAAAAAGTTTTCCGAAGAGCGAACTTTGGTGCATATTTCAAATTTTGGTTATTCATTATTATAAATGAAAATTAATTATACAATATGATTTTGGAGATCATTAAAAACAATAATGATAATAATGATAAATCACCTGAACGCAACCGTTTTCGAGATTTTTCGGATTTTATTTCAATAGAATGAAAAAACATAAGAAAATTCGCTCTTTTCTTAAGTTAATCGAGATTTCCACCAGAAATGATAAATTTTCCAAGATCTTCATATTATAACGTTCACATTACTCTAATGTCCTCTTTTCTTTTGATATCAGGATGATAAGAAGACTCATTTGAAAAGAACAAGATAAATAGCACTATTGTTTTAATATTGCAATCAATATATTTATAATTGTTTTATGGCTGTATCGGTCGGGCCGCTCAGAGAATGAAGGGAGCGAATTTGCTAAAGCGATGAAAGTAACAGCGAGATAGATGTCGCAGGGGCGACAAGTGTGAAATGGACAGATGATGAAATTATGCGGAGGGTCATATAGAAGAAGCATATTAATCGAACTGCTGACTATTTTGCCAAGCTCCAACGATGTTAGAGGTCGGGTGTAGTGTGTGAAAACTACACTCCGAACAGTTCGGTGATGTAGCGATGAAAGTAACACATATTGTTTAAGGTAGGTAGACAAATAGCAGCTATAACGTATGTCAGGTATATCTTCTCATAAAAAAAACAGCTAATGTACGCTGCCTGTAAACTACCAGAGATGTTTTATACCTGCATTTCCAAAGGTACCACAGCCAATATATATGCTCATACATAGTCGCATTCATCAGTAAAATCTATCTGAGTGAACTGAAAATGGAGTTTAACATGAAGAAGTGTTGTATGCCGTTTCCCACTAAACGGTGCTCAAAAAACCTTCGTAAATTAACCGAACAAAATGTCAAAAAACTCAAGTTTATGGGCAAAACACATTTGGACACTTCTTTGATGATTTGTGATAATTGTCGTTTGCATTTAAATAGAACGGAACAATCCCATGCTGCAATTTCGGAGCCTAGTGAGAAACCATCAATTACTAACATTATGGATCCACAACCATCTACATCACGGCAAGTAGACTTGTATGGTCTCGAGGAAACGCCATCGGCAATATCATTAATGTCAGTGCCATCTGATAGCAGTGTGCAAGATTATTCAAGGCGCCATAATATTGAGCTATTTAACAAGGGCGTAGCTGGAATCAACGTTTCGCCAATATCGGCTAAAAAGTTCCTGAACGTAAATTATGCCCGCAAAAAGTTCAAAGATGTTTCAAACGGCATTCGGACACACATATTTGGGGATCAAGCGGAGGAGGATGACCTGGAACAATTGAAAGTGAAAGCAGCCGAATATGACGAAATAATCGCGCAGCTAAAGGACCGGTATGCTGATCCAGAAACTTCGAGGGACGATCAAGTAAGGATACTTTCGGTTTTACCACAATCTTGGACAAATCAAAGAGTAATGGCAGAATTTGGAATAACAAACAAGTACATCGTATCACAAGCTAAATTCCTTGCAAAGCACGAAGGTGTTTTAGCTGCCCCTAACGAAAAGCTGGGACACGGTCTGAACCCGGAAATAAAAAACCAAATTTTGCAATTTTACGACAGTGATGAGATTACACGAGCAACCCCTGGTATGAACGACTACGTTTCAGTGAGGAGTGAAGGTAAGAGGGTTCATATTCAAAAGCGCCTTTTAGTTTGTTCATTAAGAGAAGCTTTCATTAAATTTCAAGAGATGCATCAAAATGCTGTTGGGTTTAGCTCTTTTGCAGCACTAAGACCAAAGCATTGCAAATTACTTGGCAGCACAGGTTCTCATAACATTTGTGTTTGCACCATTCATGAGAACATTAACTTGATGCTTCATGGTCTTAGAAAATATTCATTCGAGAATGATTATAAATTGTGTTTTGAAGAAATATTATGTAGCTCATCAACTAGAACTAAAAAATGTTACCTCCGTGAATGCGAACGATGTCCAGGCTTTTCAGATTTTGAGAGTAGTTTAACAGACAAATTAGAAAAACGTGGTTTAGTTGAAATATCTTTTGAGCAATGGATTTCAACTGATAGATGTAGTTTAGAGACACTTGTTAAACCAATTGATGAATTTATTGCTTATTTTTGTGAAAAGTTGGAACAATTAGTATCCCACGATTTTGTCAAATCTCAGCAGTCTAGTTTCTTGAGAGATTATAAAAGTTGTCTTAAAGACGGCGCAGTAATAATAATTTGTGATTTTTCTGAAAATTATTCATTTGTTTTTCAAGATGCTGTTCAAAGTAGTTATTGGAGTAATGAGCAAGCCACTATTCACCCTTTTGTCATTTATTACACGGAATCTGGAATACTTAAAAATATCAGTTTCATTGTTATCTCAGAAGTGTTGAAACATGATACGATTGCGGTGCAGGTGTTTATTTCAAAACTAATAAGCTTTTTGCAAACAAAAATTAAAGTAAAGAAAGCTACGTTTATGTCTGACGGGGCAGCATCCCAATATAAAAATAGGAAGAACTTTGCAAGCCTTTGTAAGTTTAAAAAGAAATACAATATTGATGCTGAATGGCATTTTTTCGCAACATCCCACGGTAAGGGACCTTGCGATGCAATTGGTGGTACATTAAAACGAATGGCAAGATATGCAAGCCTTGCTGTACAACATGAACACCCTATAAAAAGTGCATTAGAGTTATTCGAATGGGCGAACCAAAAAAGTGATGATTGTTTAACAAAAATGTCGTTTTGTTATGTATCACATGAAGAGTATGAACAGGGGGTAGCAGAATGGAATGAAATTTACCGACAGACTAAAACGATTGCAGGTACACAAAAGTACCACTCATTCGTTCCAATTTCAGAAAACGAAGTTTTTGTAAAACTGTTTTCGAATGACGAAGAAGGCAGGATTCATAATATATATAAAAGCAATCAATAGTTTATATAATGTTTATGTAATATTATCAATGACCGAGACTAATAAATGGTATATATAAATATAAATCCAACCATAATTCATTATTTTTGTCTTATAACTTTAAGTGAAGCTTTTTCAATCGACGAGCTGTTAAGAGTAAGTAAGAGGCACATACATGTGTTTTAAAAAGGCTAAAAACACAAGAGAAACAATCGTTAGCTATTGTTGTTTTAATATCACGAGTAATTTATGAAAAGGGCGTATTTTTTGAGGTTTTGAAATTTTATTGAAAGAAAATCAGAAATATCTTGAAAACGGTTGCGTTTACGTGGTTTATCATTATTATCATTATTGTTTGTAATGATCTCCAAAACCATATTGTAACATCAAAATTTATTTATAAGAATGAATAACCAAAATTTGAAATATACACCAAAGTTCGCTATTTGAAAAACTTTTTTATTATAAGAGCGTCCATCCTAGAGTTTTTTTTAAAACGTGTCTTTTTTCCTCAAATTTCCATACAACAAATTAAAAAAATATTAAAAATATGTTTTTTTAGATATTTTATTTTTAGTAATTATTTTTGATTTTTCTTGATGAAAAAAAAAATTTTTTTTCTGTGTATATTTTTTTAAGAAAGGTTTTTTAGTTCCCTACAATTCCCTCATATAAAGTTTTTCTCTAAATGAATGTTTTTGAACTACGATTTTTCAAGTAAAATGTTGGAAAAAACACATACGCCCATCTCAAAAGTTACTATTGAACCCAAATTATCTTAACACCAGTGGAATTTTTTTTTCCAACGTACCGAACTCATGTGCCAAGTTTCATCCGAATCAATGATGATCGGGTATGATTTTTGGGATTTCCGGCACATTCTGATGGGAGCCCCCGAAAGTGATCCAACCAATCCAGAAGGATTTCACTATTCACATAAGCAGATGGATTACAGTCAAACTTAGTTCCGTTCGGCGTTCCTTGCTTGAGACCATCGTGTGGACGCGGGAAAAAATCATAAACGGTGGAAGATGTTGTCCGGTTGCTGACATGCACATAAAGGCTGTGGTCAGGACTCCTCTTTCGCTAGAGGTGATGGATCCTACTGGCTACTTACCCTTCATAGCTGCTACTTTGAGCTTTTTCGGAGGAACCTGTAAAAATAACAATATATACCTAATGTTTAAGTTTGAACAAAATCTCCGAAAAGCTCATTTACCGTACTGATCCCAGTCTCGTCGGCATTGAATATGCGTGACGGCGGGAACCGCTTCTTATGCAACGTGTTTTCAAGTAGATCGAAAAAAGCATTGACGGACGGCTTATTAAATCCTCTTGCTCGAGCCGCGGATGTTGCTTCAGGCTTCCGGAAAGAAAGTATCGGATTCCGTTTCAGAAAAGCATCCAACCAGTTTCTTCCTGCTATTTTGCGCTTGTGATTGAACGGATGCGGCAGGGAAATTTTCTCGGCCAGCCCTCAATTCAACTTCTGCACGTCTTGAATCGCGACACCGTAGAATCTCGACTCCAAATCCAACAAGTGTAGCACCAATTCGGTTTCCTGGCTTTCGGTAAAAACAACCTTTTTCGACCCCAAGCTCTTCTTCACCACCGTACGCTCAAGCCATCGGGCCAGAGTGATTCTTAGAATCACTGGTACATTTTCGCAGCAGCCCGTACGGAAACACCGCAATCAACCGCACGCTTGACCTCGACCATTTGGCTTTCCGTCCAAGTCTGCCTCAGCGATTTGCGTTTGTAAAGTCGTGGCACCTGTAGGAAGATAAAATGCATCGTTATTAGATTGCGCATGGTGTTCATACTACCCCCATCACTAGCTGTTCATTTTACCCCCAAAGTAACAACTAGCTGGAATCACTAATATATGATGTAATTACTGTCGAAAACTACATACTGTTTGAGTTTAGTTTTACCGAAAGTTTGAACGAAAACCTTAAATTCTGCGAGAGAAAATTTACATCGCGCGTAGGACCGGCTGAACGTATCATGTTTTGTTTATTTTTTCTTCATTTGACAGTTCTTGATCGCTGTAGGGTGGTCCATATAGCTATAATTTCGTAAGAAATAGGGTGGAGCTAAATCTTGTATCACATTAAACCGAAATATGCGTAAAATGATACCATGTTCATATTAACCCTCCATGTTCATTTTACCCCCAGTTCCCCTATAGAAGACGAAAACTGAAATTGCGGAACCAAAAGATCGATTTCTGTTCCGAGTGAATCGTTGATTCGAAGAAAAAAAAACCGCACAAAATTCCCCAAACTCATCCGTCAATTAGAACTGGCAGCAAAACAATTCAATCGAAAACCATTTCATCGGATATTTTTCCGGCTGACAGATTACTACCTCCCTGATCTCCGAATTGGCATTGTCTTCTCTAGCCCTCTCTTGAATCCTGGCGAGCGAGTTTTATTTATTGGATTTTCAGCGAGATAGTCGTCCTCTTCAGCACCGGGCACCATAAACAACGGTTGATTTAGTGGGAGGCTACGAGTACCGACACTGAATACCTCCTCCTCCTCCTCCTCCTCCTCCTCCTCTTCCACAACCGAGCTTTTGTCTTTCCGACATTCTGACACGAACCACTGAATGGGAACCGTAGCCTACTAAGGGTGCTAACTGGCAGAGAAAAACCGACAGATGATGCCTCTCTCTCTCTCTCTCTCTCTGAACTGTGGAATGTTTATATTAAATTGATTAAATACCTCTTCGGCAGCATTTTCCCGCTGGGAGGAGGAAGATCGGGAACTCAAGCAGCAATTAGACCGATGAGAAGCCATCACCCATCCATCCACTGGCGGAGAGTGATGATGGATGAAGGACAGATCGGATCGGAGTTGGAGGAAGGGTTCAAGAGACGGTTTGGCCCTTGGCGCGAAAATTAGTAATCGTTGGATGGGTTTCGATTAATTTTTGACAACGATGATTTATGGGTTGATAATTGTGATTTTCTTTTCACGAGAAATTTAGTCAGTCAGAAGAAAATGTTCAGTTTTGGAATCTTGAAGGGTGTTATTCACACGATCAAATGCAATGATAAGAGATTTTCATTAGAAACGGTTTGAAATCTATTACAAATTACTCAAAAAAGAAATCAAAGATAATAAACTGTATTTTGACCATTGTTGGTTTGATTCTTCTTATGGTGATTTCTTGAACTAATTTGACTGTCATTTAAAATGCCGATAGCACATTTGATCTTCCATCAAATCGAACTTATAAATTATGTTTAGTAATAAACAATGCGACGATAAAAATTCTATTTTATACCACAATTGTGCCAACGCAGAGATCAATCAGTTCTTGCAATAACGTTTGCATTAAAAAAATGGACTTTTTTCGTATGGTGATAAAAGAAGCTAATACAGATAATTGCTTTTGATAAATTTCCCATGGAAGGTAATTATTTAAGTTTGCTTGCAAAAAACTTCTACGCCCTTGCAAGCGGCCTTCCGGCAGTTAACCGGAACATTCGCCATGGCGGACGAAAACATGCGTGTACACGCAAAAAAAAAACCGCAGTAAAAACTACCATTTCGAGGGTTAAATTAAGCGCAAACGCCCACAATTTCCACCTGACTATAAATGCGTTTGATTTTACCATGCCTGCGATTAGATCAACCATGGTACGGTTAATATCAATATGAGGTCTGTCAAATATACCACAAATGCTGAAGGTTTTACCACAAACGTAGTAAATTTGGCTGAAATTTCATGGTAGTTTAAAGATAGGCATAGTCGGGTAAAATGGTAGTTCTTACTACAAGATTTTTTTCTGTGTAGTCATGTTTTTGAGTTCTTTCTTGGTTTTATTTATCAATTCTTCCTAAGTTTTCGCGACAAAATTGTTGGAGTAGACCTTACGCTACAGGTTGGCCCAGAAATTCTCGATGGGAGGCAGCCGGGGGACTTTGGGCGGATTCGCCGACTTGGCTACCACATCGATATTCAGCCGCTCCATCTCCTCCAACGATCGCTTCGAGTAGTGGGCCGACGCCAGATCTCAGTATTTCTTGATGATATTTCCCCGTTCACGGCCAGTCCAAAGCGAAAGACGAGCGGCTTTGACATCCCCTTCTCACTGATTGTGAAATGAACTTCACCTCGGAGCTCACTTCCTTCGTGGGGGAAGTAAAATACGAAGTGCCCTGCCAGTTGTTGCCATCCAGGGTGAGATAGGTCTCGTCGTTCATCACCACCGCCACGTCGCAATTCGCCGGGAAAATCTAGTTGACCATCTTATTCAACCGCTGCCGCTGCGTCCATTGTCTGCAGCTCCGAAACCAGTGGAAGCGACTTCCGCTTCCTGACATGTATGTTCATGTTCGCCAGGTACTTTTTCACTGTTTGGCCGGTTGAACCGACCTCCCGACGCAGCGCTGTAGCCACTTTTCCCTCGGTCTTCCTCTTCAGCATCCTTTGGAGCTTCTTGTCGCTCAGGGTCGTCGGCCGTCCGGAACCGGGCTTTCTTTCGATGCTCTGATTGTTGTCTAATAGTGCCAAGATGTTGTAGATGCCGAAACGGCCGTATCCGGCGTCCACAAAGTGCCGCACGATGTCCGTTTTCGACGCGGCGGGGTGCCGTTCTTTGAACGCGCACACTTCTGAACGGAGTTGCTTCACTGTTTTTGCCGTCACGGTTAGTGTTCGACTGATAGAGCTGTCAAATTTTGTCTGCTGATTCATGTGTTACTATGATTGATGCTGCATGGGTAGTTGCGTCAGTGCGGGTGAATGTAAACTGGGGCCTTCCTTAGCTCAGTCGGCAAAGGCGCAGCTACAAAGAAACACCATGCTGGAGGTGGCTGGGTTCGTTTACCGGTCTGGTCTAGGAATTTTTCCTTAAGGAAAATTTCTCGACTCCCTGGGCATAGCGTATAATTGTACTTGCCACACAATCATACTAATGCAAAAATGGTACCTGGCATCGAAAGCTCTCAATTATTAACTGTAGAAGTGCATTTAGAACACTAAGTTGTGAGCAAGCGATAAGCTAATTGTGAAAGCAATAAGCTTGAAAACGCTAAGAAGAATGGTGAAGGTAGTCCCATGAAAAATCGGCATTTTTTGTCAATTTTTTTTAGATGCAAACGCACTACAGGTCTAATGTATGACTTGATTAAGCTGTTGTTTTAGAAAATTTGATTTAAATTATGCCCAGCAGATGCTTGCTGTCCAACTCGCTATTGCTCGTCGGACTAAACTTAAAAAAAACATCCTCCGTTTGCATTATACCGGGCAAATGCTTGAATTCCTCAGTAGCCAGTGTGGTGAGAAACACTCAGAATGTCCTCCGAAGACAAAGTTTCGCAAAATCATAAAGTTTGAAATGTCGCAAGCCAGGTGTTGGTAGAGATTTGAATATGGCCACTTTCCCGAAGGAACTCGGATCCCGCAAGGCCTTTCTAGTGTGTGTGTGTGTGTGTGTGTGTGTGTGTGTGTGTGTGTGTGTGTGTGTGTGTGTGTGTGTGTGTGTGTGTGTGTGTGTGTGTGTGTGTGTGTGTGTGTGTGTGTGTGTGTGTGTGTGTGTGTGTGTGTGTGTGTGTGTGTGTGTGTGTGTGTGTGTGTGTGTGTGTGTGTGTGTGTGTTTACAATCTAATTCCCACTGTCTGGCAGCGGTATTATGGATAGAATCTTCCTGCAACTGTTTCATATTTGCTGTTTACAGTTGCAAAAAGCTTAAATCCGGGGATTAGAAGGTGACAGCTCTACCGCGACTCCAATAGCCCATTTCAAGAACGCAAGCATTCCGAAGCTATCTTCGTACGCAATAAGCCCCGCTCCAGTAGTGACAAACTGAAACTTTCAATCAAGCGTATGTGCAATGCTTGATTGACGCGTATTCAGTGATTCACAATATCATAGATGTTTAAAAGCGGAACGTACCTGAAAAACAGCTTCAGTGATCAGCTCGATGACAATATCATCATTCTATTGAACCTCCATAGGTGGAATTCCGTCGTCGCAGTTAGTTTGGCTTCAAATCTGGTTGAATGGTGTGCCGGGTGGTACAGCGCCCAGAAGTAATACAAACGTCAGCATACGCCACGTTTGCAACAGAATGCGGTTTGATCACGATGTTTGTTCACGGCCTTTACTCGCTATGAAGCATAAATGTGGTTTACTGTATTCGATAGCGATTATTCGTTTTATTCCGATGAATCCGAAATATTGGGCTGGAAGTTGAATAACATTGCAGGTATATTATACTTGGCTGGAAAAAAATGCTGGCTGTTCTCTTCCTCAAATGCCAGGTTGCCTATGGCCTCATAAGCACTATTCTCTTCTCAACGACACACCGCCACTTTTATTCAGGATTAAAACACTCATGAATTTCACTGTTTTTTTTTCCAATCTACGCGAGCTTAAAGTCTACTGATATCAAAAATATAAAAAGAAAAAAGTACTTAGCTGAATTCCATTTAAGTACGTTTCCGATCCAAACTGCCCGATCAGGCAACTAATTCTCTGTATAGAGATACACTTTAAAGTTATTCAAAGTTAAGAACCGATTTAAACCAACAGTAAGGATGCAATTGAGGCCACTCACAAGTGTGGGTGGTTTACTTCAATGGAATACAATAATGTGTTGAAATATCCAATCTGACGACCGATTCAAACCAGCCGCAAGGATGCTGTTGGGGCCACTCACAAGTGTGGGTGGTTTATTTCACTGGAATACAAGAATATGTTGAACTATCCAATTTGACGACCGATTTAAACCAACAGCAAGGATGCTGTTTGGGCCACGCACAAGTTTGAATGGTTTTTTTTTTCACCAGAATACAAAAATATGTTAAAATATCGAGTTTGAGGACCGATTCAAACCAACAGTAGGGATGCTGTTAGAGCCACTCACATGTGTGGATAGTTTATTTCACCAGAATACAAGAATGTGCTGAAATATCCACGACCGATTTAAACCAACAGTAAAGATGCTGTTGAGGCCACTCACAAGTGTGGTGCCCTGACGGTCCCTCCCTTTACCACGGAACTTCTATAGAAGAGTGTATATATTTATGCAAATGAAAAACACTACAAGCATCCGTATCCATTACATATTACCTCATTCGGTTGATCCTGAAATGCAAGAAATGGCGTTCACTGTTAAAAGGTGAAGTTCTGAGGTTCCGCGCTTATGCAAGTTTTCGTCTGTTTTCAGCGACAGCAGCGATTCACCAAACTCCTGATTTGAGGTATCCTGAAAAAGTTTCTTAAATCTATTGAGATTTTACAAAACTAACATTTATACACCTTAATCTACTGTTGCCATCGTCACTATTTGCTGCTTAATGCTGATCCCATAACATCAACTCGCCTTTATTCTTGCTGGCCCAACAGTTATTGCTCCTGAGTTAGGAAACAGGGAAGATCCAATGAAAAGGGAATCAAAGACAAATGGGCATAAAAAAACAACAAGTAATGTTCAAATCATCTATGAAGTAAAATCAATAAATCAATATTATCAAATACACCAATATTGTGAGTTATGACAAAGTAATAACAAAGATCGAACTGTAAAATCAGACACCAGCCAAATGGCACACAGCGCTGCATGGATCAGGTCAGCTCAGATTCGGTAAAATGTCCATCTACAAACCGGAAATGAAAAATGCAATCAGTATTAATCAAAAGTATATACAACCTATTAGGCAAATACTACAAAATCACTTTCATCTATACATATATAAATGGATTTCTGTCTGTCTGTCTGTCTGTCTGTCTGACCCTAATAGGCTCGGAGACTACTGAACCGATCGGCGTGAAAATTTGTATGCAAGGGTTTTTGGGGTCGGGGAAGGTTCTTAAGATAGTAAGAGACCCCTCCCTCCTCTGAAAGGGGGGGCTCCCATACAAATGAAACATATATTTCTGCATAACTCGAGAACTGATCAAGCAATCCCGCAAGGCCTTTCTAGTTTCGCAAAATCATGAAGTTTGATATGTCGCAAGCTAGGTTTTGGAAAAGATTTGTTATGGCCACTTTTCCGGTGGAACTCAGTTCCCGCAAGGCCTCCCTAAGTGGTCAGTATGGCCAGGAATCCTCAGAATGTCCTCCGAGGACCTATTTTCGCAAAATCATGAAGTTTGATATGTCACAAGCCAGATTTTGGTAAAGATTTGAATATGGCCAGTTTCCCGGAGGAACTCAGATCCCGCAGGGCCTCCCTAAGTAGCCAGTATGGTCAGACACCCTCAGAATGTCTTCCGAGGACAAAGTTTCGCCAAATCATGAAGTTTGATATGTCGCAAGCTAGGTTTTGGAAAAGATTTGTTATGGCCACTTTTATGGAGGAACTCGGATCCCGCAGGGCCTTCCTATGTGGCCAGTATGGTCAGACACCCTCAGAATGTCCTCCGAAGACAAAGTTTTGCAAAATCATAAAGTTTGATATGTCGCAAGCCAGGTTTTGGTAAAAATTTGATTATGGCCACTTTCCCGGAGGAACTCGGATCCCGCAAGGCCTTCCTAAGTGGCCAGTATGGTCAGGAATCCTCAGAATGTCCTCCGAAGACCTAGTTTCGCAAAATCATGGAGTTTGATATGTCGCAAACTAGGTTTTGGAAAAGATTTGTTATGGCCACTTTCCCGGTGGAACTCAGTTCCCGCAGGACCTCTTTTAGTGGCCAGTATGGTCAGAAATCCTCAAAATGTCTTCCGATGAACTACTTTTGCAAAATTATGAGGTTTGATATGCCGCATGCTATGTTTCGCATCCAAAAATATTTTGTCCACCATTCCTGGACAGGTACTTACCCCAGTACTCCCACGTTGGAATCCAAAACTACGGATATTTTCGGAGTTACCAGGCCAGATTCACAAAAAAGCGGTAATTTTGTGATCTATATGGAGTATCATTGATTTTAAATTTGAATTTTTCGATTTCAGAGGGGTTGGGGACGTACGTGTTAATGAAAGTTATTGAACCTTTTATAGATGATTTGCAATATGTTTATGAGTAATCCGTACAATATTAGCGATCATGCCCCAGATATAAAACAGTATATTTTTGACAGTTAATTGCTACATTTTTTTTGACGTATGGATCAAAGTGATGAATTTTATGGATCATTTCAATTTTTCTATGGATATTCACCAGAGTCTTATGAGTCAAGAATGCGTTTTTCATGGCACGATTTTAAATTTTTTTATGGATCGTTTATTACTTTTTATATGCAAAAGTACATTTGCCGGTGGAGTAAGACAACAGACGAGTTTTTGTAGCAAAACAATGGGACCGTTACGATCCACTATTTTTGAAAAGCTAACGACCGTCCACCAAACGAGAAATGCTTCGTGTTCTGATAACGATTTTTGACCCTTTGGGACTCTTCGCACACTTCTTGATATTTCTGAAAATCTTGGTAGATTTGTAATTATCACTTAGGTAACCACTGATAAGTTTAGCGATGAAGTTGCTATTTACAAATCAGAAAATGTTGATTATTTAATTAAATCAGATTTAAACATGATTCAAGGAGACACTACTTACATTTTTAGAGTCTTATTGCTAAATTTAGTAAAATCACAATGTTTATCCTCCGTACAAGAGACATTGAAAGTGATGTCAAATTTAGCCAACTGCAAAAACGATTGCCCACAAAAACTGACACAACAACGCAAGTGTCCCTCCTTGAATAAGGAGTGTATCGAATATAAGCTATCCACATACATTTGCGTTGTACGCATGTATTTGTGATGGTTTTTTATGCTCTGAACACTGCATGCTGTGCATTTGACTGTCAGCTTTCTTTTGTTTACTTGTTTGTGCGGTTCAAATTCTGCGTTTTCAAAATGTCGCGTATTGAAAAGGAAGTGAAAATTAAGGTTCTTGACAAATGGCTAGGTGAGAAGGGTATTACTATGCGAAAATTGGCGAAGCGGTTTGGAATTCATCATGCGAGTGTTAAAACCATCATTAATAAGTTAAGGGAACACTAAGGAGTGTATCGAAAATAAGCTATCCACAAACTTTCTTTCAAATTATGTTGAAAACCGATATTTTATTCATACAAAAAATTGATCCTTTATTGTACGAGGTTAAACTTGAACATAATGAAGACCGGATGAAATTTAAGTTATTCCTTCACGAATTTTCGAACTTTGGATCGAATGCTCTTCATCAAGTTCCGGACAAGTGTTGCATCGCATTTTTTGGACGCTTGAGCCCAAATTTTTTTGAACTCCTGCATGTTCCCAGCTGCCTTACCAGTCTTCTTGAAGACCCTCTTCTCGATTGCCCAGTAACGTTCGATGGGTCGAAGCTGAGGGCAATTTGGTGGATTGATATTTTTCTCAACGAAATCTATACCCTTTTCCGCAAGCCAATTGAGAGTGGTTTTGGCATAGTGAGCCGACGCTAAATCCGGCTAAAACAGTGGAGGTGTACTATGCTTCCTATATAAAGGCAACAATCTCTTCTGGAGACACTCAGATCGATAGATTTCCGCATTTATAGTTCCGGTAGTGTAAAAAATGGTTGACTTCAAACCACAGGAACATATTGCTTGCCATACCAGTAACTTTCGACCGAATTTCTCCACTTGAATCGACCTGTCCGCATCGCTCGCATCCTCTCCAACGACGGCAGTAAAGTATTGTGGACCTGGAAGGGTTTTTGAGTTCTCCTTTACATAGGTCTCATCGTCTATCAAAACGCATGCATCCGGACGCTGCAAAAGACGCGAATACAATTTCCGGGCCCTTGTTGCTGCTCGCTTCTTCTGTTCTGCACTTTGTTTCGAGATTTTCTGCTTCTGGTAGGTCTTCAGGTGGTTTCGCCTCTTGATACGCTGGATCATTCCGACACTCGTTCCTCCTTTTTTGGCCAAATCACGTATTGACATTGATTTGTTCTTCATGATTAGAGACACCACTTTCTGCTCCAGTTTCGGGTTGGAAGAACCGGGTTTTCTGCCTCTTCCTGGTAGCTCATCCAAAGAATAAGGAGTGTATCGAATATAAGCTTTCCACATACATTTGCATACATACAAAAAACCATTTTTTACACTACCGGAACTATAAATGTGGAAATCTATCGATCTGAGTGTCTCCAGAAGAGATTGTTGCCTTTATATAGGAAGCATAGTACACCTTCACTGTTTTAGCCGGATTTAGCGTCGGCTCACTATGCCAAAACCACTCTCAATTGGCTTGCGGAAAAGGGTATGGATTTCGTTGAGAAATATATCAATCCACCAAATTGCCCTCAGCTTCGACCCATCGAACGTTACTGGGCAATCGTGAAGAGGGTCTTCAAGAAGACTGGTAAGGCAGCTGGGAACATGCAGAAGTTCAAAAAAAATTGGGCTCAAGCGTCCAAAAAATGCGATGCAACACTTGTCCAGAACTTGATGAAGAGCATTCGTAAAGGAATAACTTAAATTTCATCCGGTCTTCATTATGTTCAAGTTTAACCTCGTACAATAAAGGATCATTTTTTTGTATGAATAAAATATCGGTTTTCAACATAATTTGAAAGAAAGTTTGTGGATAGCTTATTTTCGATACACTCCTTAGATTCTTGATTTATGAGGCTTACTGCACCGCTTTAGATTAGAGGCCAAGCAACACTTCGAAAGTTCACGACTCGCATCTGTCATTTCATTCATGAAACCAAGAATAAGTGTCATGAATTCATAAAATAAGATGAGTCCTTGCTTAGAATCGGATTTTTTTTCGTGTTGAGTTCTGTCAAAAACTATGTTTTAAATAATCATTATGACCAACTTACATGTAAATAATAGCTTAGGCGAAAAGGAATAACGAGCCTCCCGGAGAACTCAATCAAAAGATCTTTAAACTTTGCATGACAAAAAAATACACATCACAACCGAAACTCTTAGCAGATCGACAACCATTCAGTCAATTAACTATTATAGCTTCAACAAACTTGTTCCTCACCAGTTAAATTTCTATTTTTCCCACCAGTACTCAATCATTCTGCTGCACTATTTGATTTGCCAGCCATGTCGTCTTTATTCATACATTTAACCACTCCTGCCGATCTTCTCAAACTTAATCCGTACCACGCAGCTACACCTCCGCATTGTTCCCCTGTCTACTCGCACAACTTTCCTGGTTTCAAGACCACTAAACTCTATAGACAATGCTCTCGAAAGTTCCTGCAGACGAAAACAAAAGTCTCCGGGGACAGTTTGCAAAAGCAGCCAAGGAAAACAACAAATCCTACCTACTTGAGCTACTCTTCTGACTCCCTACATTGGGATTCTTGGCCTTCCGTTGGCATCTACATTCGCAACTCTTGAAACTAGCTCCTTCCTAGTTGATGGGTATGAGGACACTTTTCCTGCCAAGCTGGCTCGCACGAACCGGTACGACAAGCAATCGATCTCCGCCCGTTCCGTGACCCCGAGGGCGTTTTGAGTGCGGAATGAATTCATTCATACTCCTGCAGGACGTGTGAGCAACAGCAGGGATTTGCTTTCAAACCCGCACACCCACGTACACGATAGGACAAATCATTCCTTGCTGTCTTCGGGGAATTGTCTTTAGTGAGTGATATGTTTCACTGCGAGAATAATACCCTCTCCATGGGAGATGTTGTCGTTTGACAGAATGTAATCAAAACTTTCTACTGTGCCCTACTGCCAACCGCTCGACGTTGACAGAATCCCATCCGCTTTCACTGCCGGGGAAACGTTGCGGGACCTGAACTACATATTCATGGAGATGTCGTCTTTGACCATACAAATCACGTATTTCGAATCGATTTCTAAGGGAAGACCTATTGGCACCTGCCTAGAATGGGTCGAATGGTATGCATTCCATGGCTGAGTGCGACAACATGTCCCCATAATCAGTTTGCAACAGTTCACGTGTTGTTTGCGAAATCCATTTGGAATGTTTTTTTTTTGAAAGAGAATTAAAATCAAGCTACGGACGTAAAACGAGATTAAACGGGCATTTAATGCCTCCCAAAAGGTTAACTTTTCAATTCGATTCACCTGTCACGGAAATGAATGCGAGCGGAATCGGTGCTTGCGTAAGATTGAAAAACGAACATGGCACTGGGGCAGCACTCGCGTCCGTGTGCCAAACAAGCGCATTATTGTCGGATAAATTTGCGCTCGTGTCATAATTAATGACAATCTCTGTGAATTGGGGGGAGATGGAGAAAAAATAACCAAGCACACGCATACCCCGTCTCTTTTCAACGCACCTGACCTGTTAATTGATATCGAGCTGGACAGCTACACTCCGATTTCCAAATACCCAAGTCATCATGTCACCAGTGCAATAGTAATAATTTAATTCTCTTTCGTGTTTCGTTGCAGAAAAACAAGGAATTAATGAACGACATAATCTCCAACTGTAAATTAAAAAATGGTGAGTACTTGTTTTATGATCGATCGCTTAAAGGGGGTTGGGGATCAATAATTGTTTGCTGAAAAGAGGAGAACTTTCGATTTTGATTATTGGATGGATTTGCCAAAACTGCGTCAATCACGGCGCGAGATTCTCAAAGTCGCTGTTGGTGAGAACTAGAAGACTTGAGACTTCCGGAATCAGCTGTCAATCTCTTTGTCATAATTATCAAAATGGACGAGCAACGAGTGAGGAGAACGCACCGTTTTCATAATTGAGTTTATTTAACTATATCCTACTATTTGTTCCTACCTACAATCACTAAATCGGATGACCGAAATATGTAAGTTGCCCAAATTATACTACTGTGAATTTAGATAAATAAAATTAAAAACTATTGCAGCTCGAAGTTTGCCACACACACACACATAACATGTGTTTGCTAATAGAAGCGGGACCAAAAAAAAAACGATTTGGTGGAACAATTTCATCAAGAAATTTCACAAATAGATCCCGACGCAACCAAGCAATTTGGGTTTCGATACCACTGAAAATATTTATTAACCTGCTGACCAATTTAAATATATTCACACCCTCTCCGTCGCAATAAGTGGCGAGACAAGTTGTACCCCTCGACCTTCCAATCTTCTCTGGCAGTCCAGCTGACTGGCCAGTGTTTATTAGTAATTTTATCACCTCTAAGTTCGATCAGACTGCAACGTTCTCTGAAAGGTCCTGAAAGGTCCTTGGAAGTAGTTTGCAGTCGCCTTCCTCTTTCCAAATCAGTTCCCCATATAGACGAAACTCTTCGCCTATTGTATGGTCGTCCGGAGCTGTTAATAAATGCGCTCATAGATAAGGTCCACTCCGACCCCATGCCGAAAGCAGAGAAGCTAGAATCTCTCATCGACTTCGGGATGGCAGTACCTACACTCTGCGACCACCTTGAAGCTGCAAATCAACAAGCCCACCTGTCAAATCCGTCATTAATGAGTGAGTTAGTGGACAAAGTTCCAGTGCACGTGAAGATGGTGTACAATTTCGGCCACCAAGAGACCAACCATTTTGGAGCTGTTGTACTGTTCTAATTGCGGAGCACACGTCCGCTAACAATTTGAAACTATTGAAAGTAACGAAAATGAAAGGCGATGTCTTATAATTTTGTTTTGCAGGCTGGATTTAATAAATTCACAGTACTTTCCTATCACAGATTTCAAAGGTCTCACATTCAGCACTGAACGATTAACAGCAAATTTTCTCATTCGTGTTGCTGTACTGGAGCTGTGTGGAGCAACGAGCCAGTATTCATTGACAGCTGGCGATGGCATGTACCCAGGAGGGTGCGCTCAATGACGTCTATATAAGGTCTGGGGCAACGTACTGCTTGCTTGTATTGGAAGCAAAAATAATGTAAACATTCCTGAGCCGTCGGCACTCGTCGAGTGATGACGTAACACTATTCAACTCTCTATGTGCGTGCATGGGTTCATATTAAAACAAAATAGGTTCAAACGTGTATTATATATGCTGAATTGTGGAAATAATCCTGATATAAATGCCATTTATTGAGCAGAAGCATTTTCTCCCTATAACATGAGTAACTTATAGTGAATTTAACTGAATTTAATTAATTTTTTGCCAAATTAACTTTCAAACGCTGGG